>JAKZAO010000002.1:7473490-7728982 GCA_023053555.1 Branchinecta lindahli
GAGAAACGGTTAGAATAGAGGGATCGGAGTGAAACTTGCTGGGAGGAACAAGAATCTGCTCCAGATAAATCGTTTATACATTTGGACTGGATCCGGACACTAGCGGGGTGGAGGGCTGGGGAATCCGGAAAATTTGAGTACTGTGTAACTTTCGAGCGGGTGGTCGGATTGGAATGAAACTTAATAACTGAATAAATGAAATACCTCTGATGTCCCATTTGAAGTCCGGACCGGATTTAACAGCTATGGGGGAGTTGGGGGGGAGACCGGAAATATCGGGAAACGGTTAGAATGGAGGGATTGGATTAAAACTTGCTGGGAAGAACAAGCATCTGCTCCAGATAAATCGTTTATACATTTCGGATGGATCATGACATTAGGGGGGGGGGGGTTGGAGGGGAGTTTCCCGAAATTCCGGTTATGGCGGTTTTGGGGATTTGCACGACGAATCTTGGGAGGCGAATCAGGGACCCGATCAAAGTGACTTATAAAGAAAAATTTACATGATCTGATAGCCGTGGGGGGAGTAACGGGAGGGGGAATCCGGAATATTGAGTCATGCGTAACTTTGAAACGGCTGATCGGATTTGAGTGAAATTTGGTAATTGAAGAGAGGACATGTTTCTGTTGACGGACAGATCCGACAGCAATTGGGGGGGGGGGCGAAAATACGTGACCGACTTAGACTGGTGAGATCGGAATGGAACTTCGTGGGAATAACAAACAGATGCTCTGGATAAACACTTACGGAACCGGATTGGCTCCGGCGACTGTGGGGAAGTTTGAGGGGGGGGGGTCCGGGATTCCGGTGATCACGATTTAAGGTACTTCCAGATAATCTAGGACGATGGAACTTGGCTGTAATATTAGAGATTTGACAAGATTGACTCAAAAATGGCCACTTTCCAAACCCGACCATTCGTTAAAGTACTAATCTTGACTGCAAATTTCAAAAAATACTTTTAAACCAAATTCATATTTTCATGATCCCCATGAGCCCATTATCATTTTTGCCTCAAGGGTTTGGTTACAAATGACGTTCTAGCTCCCTTAAAGTGTGAATCTGAACGGCCAGGTCGAAAAGTACTTTATTTGAAACAATACATCTCAACCCATGATCATTTGTGCCACAAGGGTTTTGCTTAAACATTTATTTCTGTTACCCTTATAGTGCGCATTTGAAATGAAAAGCGAAAAAAAACTTTTGACGAAACGGTAGCCTATACATCAAGAATCCCTAAGGGCCTGTGATCGTTTTTGGCTCAAGGGTTTTGCATACAGATGCATTTCTAGCGCCTTTAAAGTGCGCATCATTACACCCAAGTTCAAAAATAAAATACTTTTTATCTAGCTCCCTTAAAGTGCGCATTTTAACCACAAGTTGAAAAATACTTTTGATCAAACAAAACATCTCAACACATGCAAGTGCCATATGAGCTTACAGCTCTTGTTTTTTTACTTATAACAAATTTTACAGGTTCCAGCCGGATTCCGGTCGAAATATATGTCCGACTGAAAAATTATTGTCATATACGGATTCAGCATCTCTTCTTACCCCTAAATCAACCATTTAATCAACTTAAATAAAACTTTTACTTTTAACATATTTTTCGGTTTCGGCAGGATTCCGGACGAACTAATTGTCCGGCGCGAAAATAAATTTCAGATATGGATTCAGCATGTCTCCTTACCCCTATATCGACTATCTCACTGGCTTTTTAAAACTTTTTTTTTGTCCCTTAATCTGAACACCCTCCCCTACCCCTAAGTATAGGGCTACATGGCTCATCTACGAGCCTGACCTGTGCTTCGACCCAATGGATTCGACCCTTGATACCATGTTTGAAGAAAACATCTCTACCCCTTCGAGAGTTATCGTGCTGACAGACGGACGGACAACTTTTGCGATGTCATAGGTAGCCTATCCCTCCACTTGACGTTTTAAGATCCCAAAAACGCAACTAATCTGAAATGGAGTCCTGTACTGATGATGGCGATGATAATTGGAGCATTCCTTCTCCGCGGGGACCCGCGAGAATACGGGGTGTGAGTCCCCGGGACGAACAAAACACGGGGACTCCTCAAAAGGAGGCCTCGGGAAGGCGAGAATACGCTTTATCCGTTCCCTACCTTTTCCTCCATCTGGAGCAGGGATAAACTATTTCAAATAATTTCTAAGCTACACAATTCACTCACAACTGAATTGTTTATAAAAGCAACCAGAACTACAAGGTGTTTTTTATATTTGTTTTATATCATCACAAGTAAAAATCAAGCTTTAAAAACGGTACTATGGCTATCATTCGGTGAGGCAGGTCCAGAAAGTCTGGCCTAAACTCAGACAACAAGTGACCATTATCTCAATCCCCAAGTTCACAACTGATGGTTTAAAAAAACATCACTCCAAAACACAACTGATCAAGACATCACACTATAATTATTATTATTTACTTGATTCCTTCAAAACTGAAGAGTGATGTATAAAACTTTCAACAACATATCAGTCAAACTCACACACAGTTACATAAATATAAACAGCTGACAAACCCTAAAAATAATTTAGCCTACAAAATCTACAGTGAAATATAAAGGAAAAAAAAAAAAAACCAAAACAGAGCACTTTTTTGTGAAACAAGAGCTGTAAGCTCATATGGCACTTGCAAGGGTTGAGATGTATTATTTGATCAAACGTAATTTTTGACTCTGCGGTTCAGATGCGCACTTTAAGGGAGCTAGAGAAAAAGTATTTTATCCTTGAACTTGGCTGTAATGATGCGCACTTTAAAGGCACTAGAAATTCATCTGTAAGGAAGACCCTTGAGGCAAAAACGATAGCAGGCTCTTAGGGATCATTGATATATATGTATGATCAAAAGTATTTTTTTTTTCCACTAATGCGGGTAAAATGCGCACTTTAAGGGTGCAAGAAATTATTTTTTTTTTGCAAAACCCTTGTGGGACAACTGATCATGGGTTGAGATGTATCGTTTGATAAAAAGTACTTTTCGACCTTGCGGTTAAGATTTACACTTTAAGGGAGCTAGAACTTCATTTGTAAGCAAAACTCTTCAGGCAAAAATGATCATGAGCTCATGGGGATGATGGAAATGCATATTTTGCTTAAAAGTATTTTTCTTAATTTGCGGTCAGGATTGGTACTTTAAGGAATGGTCAGATTTAAAAAGTGGTGATTTCTAAGCCAATCTTGTCAAATTTATAATATTCCAGCCAAATTTCATCGTCCTAGCACATCTGGAAGTACCTTAACTCGCGATCACCGGAATTCCGGACCTGCCCCTCAAACTCCCCCCACAGTCGCCGGAGCCAATCCGGTTCAGTTTTGGACTTGTTTGTTATTACAACAAAGTTCCATCCCGATCTCTCCAGTCCAATCCGGTCACGTATTCCCCCCCCCCAATTGTTGTCGAATCCGGTCCGGACATGAAAAAGATCACCACATGCACGCCCTCTGTTCAGTTATTAAATTTCACTCGAATCCGATCCCCCGTTCCAAAGTTACGCATGGCTAAATATTCCAGATTCCCCCTCCCTCCGATCCCCCCACGACTATCGGATCGAGTGAATTTTTATTTACAAGTCAGTTTGATCGGGTCCCTGATACACCTCCCAAGTTTCGTCGTGAAAATCCCAAAAACTGTCATCACCAGAATTCCGGGAAACTCCCCTCCACCTCCCCCCCAAGTGTCCGGGTCCAGTCCAAACGTGTAAACGATTTATCTGGAGCAGATTCTTGTTCTTCCCAGCAAGTTTTACTCCGATCCCTCCATTATAACCGTTTCTCGAGATTTCCGGTCTTCCCCCACCCCAACTCCCCCATAGCTGTCGAATCCGGTTCGGACTTCAAATGGAACATCAGAGATATGTCATTCATTCAGGTATTAAGTTTCGTCCCAATCCGATCACCCGTTCGAAAGTTACACAACACTCAATTTTCCATATTCCCCCGCACTGCACCACATACACAAACCCCTTTGACCCTCGAATGCACTAGCTCTTTCCAATGTTAACAGAGTGATCCGATGCAAAGAGTGACGTCACGCCGCGCGCAGACCTACTAGTGTGTAGAAAGGGGTAGGGGTTTTACAAAAACTACTAAATTTTCAGGATTCCCCCGCCCTCTACTCCCTCCACGGTGGTCGGATCGGGGAAGTGACTATTTGCAAGTTAGTTTGGTCGGGTCCCTGATATGCCTGCCAAGTTTCATCGTCCTAGCACATCTGCAAGTACCCTAACTCGCGATCACCGGACCGACCGACCGACAGACCGACCGACCGAAATGTGATCGGTATATGGCACTTGAGCGAAGCTGCAAGTGCCATAAAAAGAAAAAAGGTTGTGATGAACAAGAATATTAACAGCCTTTAAAAAAAATTTGGCATTTTACTTTTCATAATCCCGAACGAAAAATCACTTTAAGATTAGAAGTTGGATACATTTAACACTACATCACTCAGAGGGGTCATTTTGCGAAAACCTAGGTGAGCCAATGGCGCAATTCCGGGTCATTAGCCCGATCTGATAAGGGCAAAGTTTGGTGAAAAACCTTACTAAAATCCACTTCACGCGACTGCATGTCTTATTGATGTCAATCCCTTCTTCTTAAAATTTTTATGATTTTTCATGCCTCTGACATCACTAATTCCACCACTTTTTATCGCATTCTTACCAACTTAAAAGCTGTCCAATCTTCCTGTCAGTTGCAGGTACCTGGACAGCTCATTTAGCCGAGCTTTTCTCATTATATCATGCACACTGACCCAGAGAGTGGAATGCTTAGAAACGGTAACTGAACTTTCCTTGGAAACTTTGTTGTGCCAAGGATTAATAAGCTATGGCCAACGAAACCACTAAATCCAATCTTTTTAAGCACGAATCACCAACCTTTCAAGCACTTAAAGCACAACTCTTATTAGAAATGATCTTTTCTCAATGGAACGGCTAAGAAATATCATTTTTCGAAAATACCATTACTCTCCATGTGAAGTGAGTGAATTTCTTGTTAGCGCTTGTCGACTGTATTCAGCCTTCCGGCTCTCCGACGCGGCGGCTGGACGCAAAATGTTTGAAAACTGAATGCGCCGTGGTTAAAGAGTGAAGCAAACAAAGAAATCCAAAGCAAAAGATAGACCTGATGGTCTACTATGTCTTCCAAAATGAACAAGAGCTGTAAGCTCATATGGCACTTGCATGTGTTGAGATGTTTTGTTTGATCAAAAGTATTTTTCGACTTCGTGGTTAAAATGCGCACTTTAAGGGAGCTAGATAAAAAGTATTTTATTTTTGAACTTGGGTGTAAAGATACGCACTTTAAAGGCGCTAGAAATGCATCTGTATGCAAAACCCTTGAGGCAAAAACGATCACAGGCCTTTAGGGATCCTTGATGTATACCGTTTCGTCAAAAGTTTTTTTTCGCTTTTCCTTTCAAATGCGCACTTTAAGGGTGACAGAAATAAATTTTTAAGCAGAACCCTTGTGGCACAAATGATCATGGGTTGAGATGTATTGTTTGAAATAAAGTACTTTTCGACCTGGCCGTTCAGATTCACACTTTAAGGGAGCTAGAACGTCATTTGCAAACAAAACCCTTGAGGCAAAAATGATAATGGGCTCATGGGAATCATGAAAATATGAATTTAGTTTAAAAGTATTTTTCTAAATTTGCAGTCAAGATTAGTACTTTAACGAATGGTCGGGTTTGGAAAGTGGTCATTTTTGAGTCAATCTTGTCAAATCTCTAATATTACAGCCAAGTTCCATCGTCCTAGATTATCTGGAAGTACCTTAAATCGTGATCACCGGAATCCCGGACCTCCCCCCCCCCTCAAACTTCCCCACAGTCGCCGGAGCCAATCCGGTTCCGTAAGTGTTTATCCAGAGCATCTGTTTGTTATTCCCACAAAGTTCCATCCCGATCTCACCAGTCTAAGTCGGTCACGTATTTTCGCCCCCCCCCCTCAATTGCTGTCGTATCTGTCCGGACATGAAAAAGATCAACAGAAACATGTCCTCTCTTCAATTATCAAATTTCACTCAAATCCGATCAGCCGTTTCAAAGTTACGCATGACTCAATATTCCGGATTCCCCCTCCCGTTACTCCCCCCACGGCTATCAGATCATGTAAATTTTTCTTTATAAGTCAGTTTGATCGGGTCCCTGATTCGCCTCCCAAGATTCGTCGTGAAAATTCCCAAAACCGCCATAACCGGAATTCTGGGAAACTCCCCTCCACCACCCCCCCTAATGTCATGATCCATCCCAAATGTATAAACGATTTATCTGGAGCAGATGCTTGTTCTTCCCAGCAAGTTTCACTCCGATCCCTCCATTCTAACCGTTTCCCGATATTTCCGGTCACCCCCCCCAACTCCCCCATAGCTGTTTAATCCGGTCCGGACTTCAAATGGGACATCAGAGGTATGTCATTTATTCAGTTATTAAGTTTCATTCCAATCCGACCACCCGCTCGAAAGTTACACAGTACTCCAATTTTCCGGATTCCCCAGCCCTCCACCCCTCTAGTGTCCGGATCCAGTCCAAATGTAGAAACGATTTATCTGGAGCAGATGCTTGTTCCTCCCAGCAAGTTTCACTCCGATCCCTCTATTCTAACCGTTTCTCGAAATTTCCGGTCTCCCCCCCCCACCCAACTCCCCAGAGCATTCGAATCCGGTCCGGACTTCAAACGGGACATCAGTAGTGTGCCATTTATTCAGTTATTAAGTTTCATTCCAATCCGATCACCCGTTCGAAAGTTACACACTACTCCAATTTTCCGGATTCCCCAGCCCTCCACCCCCCCGGGTGGTCGGATCCAGTCCAAATGTATAAACAATTTATCTGGAGCACATGCTTGTTCTTCCTAGCAAGTTTCACTCCGATCCCTGTATTCTAACCATTTCTCGAAATTTCCGGTCTCCCCCCCCCCAACTCCCCCATAGCTGTCGCATCCGGTCCGGACTTCAAACGGGACATCAGAAGTATGTCATTTATTCAGTTATTAAGTTTCATTCCAATCCGATCACCCTTTCTAAAGTTACACACTACTCCAATTTTCCGGATTCCCCAGCCCTCCACTCCCCCCCCCCCCGGGTGGTCGGATTGGGAAACTGAATGTTTCCAAGTTAGTCCGATCGGGTCCATGATGCTCCTGCCAAGTTTCATCGTCCTAGCACATCTGGAAGTACTCCAACTCGAAAAAGTGTGACAAAACTCCTTAATTTTCAGAATTTCCCCGGCCCACCACTCCCCCCCAGATGGTCGGATCGGGAAACTGATTACTTCTAGGTTAGTTTGGTCGGGTCCCTGATTTTCCTGTCAAGTTTCATCGTCCTAGCACATCTGGAAGTACCCTAACTCGAACATGTGGGACAAAAAAATTCGGACAGACCGACCGACAGACCGACCGACGGACGGAATTGCGATCGGTATATGGCACTTGAGCCAGAGACTGCAAGTGCCATAAAAACATAATTTTGAAGCTTCTCATGTCCTTATGTATGAAAGAGATGTCGGCTGACCTTGAAGCTTTAAGTTATTTTCAAGAAAATTACTAAATACTTAGAAGTGAGGTACCGTTGAGCTGTTATTTTGACCTCAAGCCACAGCTAAAAGCTAGGAGGACTGTAAGTGTCTGAATGCTCTGGATTTGAAAATGAACATAGTCTAAGCTAAGTCAGAATTTCCCCTTCAACAGTAGAGTACAGTAGAGGTATGTTTATTTGAACAGTTACTTGAATGTGAACGGTGCAGTTTTGGGCTAAATGGTAGAATGAAGATCCAAAATACCTATTCAGGTGATTTCAGAGGCCCTTAATTACCTACTCTGGCTAACAAATAGTTGACTTTAGCCACAGCAAGTGCATGAAAATGGCGAAGTCCAAAGTCAACAAATGTTCAAATAAGCATACCTCTACTGTGGCCACCAAATCACTCATTTTAAAATGTTAAGCTCAGCCATTACCTCCCTACCTTGCTCTTGAGTGTCTTAACTCTTTTTTTACCCAAAAAAACAGTACTTTCTATCAGATACTGATGCCGTGACAAAAGTTCTGGCATATGATCCAGGTGCACAAACTTCTCTCAACCAATCAAGAAAATGAGATCCTGGAGATTGACCCCTCCCACAAAACACGAGGACACCCTAAACGAATCCGCAAACTTCACGCCAGAACTGGAGCAAGATGCAACTTCTTCTCAAATCGGATTGGTGAACCTCTGGAACAACCTCAAGGAGGACACTGTTGCTGCTGAGTCAACAGATGCTTTCAAACGACATCTGGATGGTGAGTGGCGAGATGCACCGTGGAAATTCGACTGGGAAGCACCGGAATCTTCCACCAGAACGTAACCATCAACAACAGTCATCACAAGGAGTGATTCAACAGGATCAAAAATCCTTATTTCACTCCAAGCTGTGATTTAAGGTAATTTAAGGTAATATTTAATATTGGCCCGACAAATTTCAAAAGATCTGACGACTTCAGTCTTGCCTCTCTTAGGCCTCTCTATAGGGCATCTGCAGTCAACCACAAACCCCTGATTTTTGGATACCCTATGCCAAATGCTGGGTATATCTAGCCATATCTAGTGTTTGGCATAGCCTATGCTTAACGCTGGAAACTCTATGGCTTACACTGGATAGCTGTTGGTACCCTAACCCTGACCTACCCCATTATAGATAAATTCTGATTGTGATTTCTGAGCTTCACTCAAATCATCAATATTTTACTGGGTTCCAGTATCCAGCATTTGGCATAGCCTATCCAAGGTTAGGCATACAGGGGTTTTTGATTGACTGGGTCTCTGTTATGGATTTGAGAGAATTAATGAAATTAAGCCTTGTGCCTGGCCCAACTACGGAAACACCTGTTCGTAATCTGGTTTATAGGCGTTTTTAAGACCATTTTCAGTGGATTTTAGACGTTCCTCTCTCAACCCGTTCATAAAATCTGGGTGAACAACCAATGAGAGAGGAGCATCCTATATGTCTTGAAAATGTCTAAAAACAAAATTACGAACAGGTGTGTCCCTAGTCGGGCCAGGGCATTAATATTTAACATATAACACTGATCTCCACATATCATAGAAATGAAAAAAATGTGAAAGCTTTAAGACTTGTACTTTAGCAGTTGGGCACCAGATATTTTGGAGAATTCCCCTGCTTTAGGGGAATCTCCTACACAGGTGAAAAAGAATCCTCTGTAGAGGAGATGAGGGGGGGGGGACAGGGGGGATAAGTGGGACAAATTTTACCAGGTCCATCACCCTCCCCCACCCCCCCCCACCCAACTCTTCTAATCCTAAATAACATGGAAAATAACAAAAAAACTAGTGTTATATGTATTTCTGTTGTTTCCAGAAAATCTTTTGGGTGCAATCTGCATGACTGCTGTACTTGTAGCACTATTGAACACAATGCCTTACTATTTTGCTGATTTCTTCTTTTCTGGTTGGAGTTTACAAGCACTTTTCTTTTTCAGGTGCTTTCACCTACCATAGAGAAATCCTTGATACCGGAGAAATCGTTTGGCCAATAAAGAACAATTACACCCAAATTGAGTAACCCCTGGACTGAATTAACTAAATAGAAAGGGAATTTATCTAGGAATACCAGCTGTCCAAGGGATCCCTTCCACTCAAATGGCATTTATTGAACAAATGATTTCTAGGATCATCAGTAGTGTGGGACATCAGTAGTGTGCCATTTATTCAGTTATTAAGTTTCATTCCAATCCGATCACCCGTTCGAAAGTTACACACTACTCCAATTTTCCGGATTCCCCAGCCCTCCACCCCCCCGGGTGGTCGGATCCAGTCCAAATGTATAAACAATTTATCTGGAGCAAATGCTTGTTCTTCCTAGCAAGTTTCACTCCGATCCCTGTATTCTAACCATTTCTCGAAATTTCCGGTCTCCCCCCCCAACTCCCCCATAGCTGTCGCATCCGGTCCGGACTTCAAACGGGACATCAGAAGTATGTCATTTATTCAGTTATTAAGTTTCATTCCAATCCGATCACCCGTTCTAAAGTTACACACTACTCCAATTTTCCGGATTCCCCAGCCCTCCACTCCCCCCCCCGGGTGGTCGGATTGGGAAACTGAATGTTTCCAAGTTAGTCCGATCGGGTCCATGATGCTCCTGCCAAGTTTCATCGTCCTAGCACATCTGGAAGTACTCCAACTCGAAAAAGTGTGACAAAACTCCTTAATTTTCAGAATTTCCCCGGCCCACCACTCCCCCCCAGATGGTCGGATCGGGAAACTGATTACTTCTAGGTTAGTTTGGTCGGGTCCCTGATTTTCCTGCCAAGTTTCATCGTCCTAGCACATCTGGAAGTACCCTAACTCGAACATGTGGGACAAAAAAATTCGGACAGACCGACCGACGGACGGAATTGCGATCGGTATATGGCACTTGAGCCAGAGGCTGCAAGTGCCATAAAAACATAATTTTGAAGCTTCTCATGTCCTTATGTATGAAAGAGATGTCGGCTGACCTTGAAGCTTTAAGTTATTTTCAAGAAAATTACTAAATACTTAGAAGTGAGGTACCGTAGAGCTGTTATTTTGACCTCAAGCCACAGCTAAAAGCTAGGAGGACTGTAAGTGTCTGAATGCTCTGGATTTGAAAATGAACATAGTCTAAGCTAAGTCAGAATTTCCCCTTCAACAGTAGAGTACAGTAGAGGTATGTTTATTTGAACAGTTACTTGAATGTGAACAGTGCAGTTTTGGGCTAAATGGTAGAATGAAGATCCAAAATACCTATTCAGGTGATTTCAGAGGCCCTTAATTACCTACTCTGGCTAACAAATAGTTGACTTTAGCCACAGCAAGTGCATGAAAATGGCGAAGTCCAAAGTCAACAAATGTTCAAATAAGCATACCTCTACTGTGGCCACCAAATCACTCATTTTAAAATGTTAAGCTCAGCCATTACCTCCCTACCTTGCTCTTGAGTGTCTTAACTCTTTTTTTACCCAAAAAAACAGTACTTTCTATCAGATACTGATGCCGTGACAAAAGTTCTGGCATATGATCCAGGTGCACAAACTTCTCTCAACCAATCAAGAAAATGAGATCCTGGAGATTGACCCCTCCCACAAAACACGAGGACACCCTAAACGAATCCGCAAACTTCACGCCAGAACTGGAGCAAGATGCAACTTCTTCTCAAATCGGATTGGTGAACCTCTGGAACAACCTCAAGGAGGACACTGTTGCTGCTGAGTCAACAGATGCTTTCAAACGACATCTGGATGGTGAGTGGCGAGATGCACCGTGGAAATTCGACTGGGAAGCACCGGAATCTTCCACCAGAACGTAACCATCAACAACAGTCATCACAAGGAGTGATTCAACAGGATCAAAAATCCTTATTTCACTCCAAGCTGTGATTTAAGGTAATTTAAGGTAATATTTAATATTGGCCCGACAAATTTCAAAAGATCTGACGACTTCAGTCTTGCCTCTCTTAGGCCTCTCTATAGGGCATCTGCAGTCAACCACAAACCCCTGATTTTTGGATACCCTATGCCAAATGCTGGGTATATCTAGCCATATCTAGTGTTTGGCATAGCCTATGCTTAACGCTGGAAACCCTATGCCTTACACTGGATAGCTGTTGGTACCCTAACCCTGACCTACCCCATTATAGATAAATTCTGATTGTGATTTCTGAGCTTCACTCAAATCATCAATATTTTACTGGGTTCCAGTATCCAGCATTTGGCATAGCCTATCCAAGGTTAGGCATAGGGTATGCCAAACGCTAGATGTACCCAGCGTTTGGCATAGGGTATCCACAAATCAGGGGTTTTTGATTGACTGGGTCTCTGTTATGGATTTGAGAGAATTAATGAAATTAAGCCTTGTGCCTGGCCCAACTACGGAAACACCTGTTCGTAATCTGGTTTATAGGCGTTTTTAAGACCATTTTCAGTGGATTTTAGACGTTCCTCTCTCAACCCGTTCATAAAATCTGGGTGAACAACCAATGAGAGAGGAGCATCCTATATGTCTTGAAAATGTCTAAAAACAAAATTACGAACAGGTGTGTCCCTAGTCGGGCCAGGGCATTAATATTTAACATATAACACTGATCTCCACATATCATAGAAATGAAAAAAATGTGAAAGCTTTAAGACTTGTACTTTAGCAGTTTGGCACCAGATATTTTGGAGAATTCCCCTGCTTTAGGGGAATCTCCTACACAGGTGAAAAAGAATCCTCTGTAGAGGAGATGAGGGGGGGGACAGGGGGGATAAGTGGGACAAATTTTACCAGGTCCATCACCCTCCCCCACCCCCCCCCCCCCCCACCCAACTCTTCTAATCCTAAATAACATGGAAAATAACAAAAAAACTAGTGTTATATGTATTTCTGTTGTTTCCAGAAAAGCTTTTGGGTGCAATCTGCATGACTGCTGTACTTGTAGCACTATTGAACACAATGCCTTACTATTTTGCTGATTTCTTCTTTTCTGGTTGGAGTTTACAAGCACTTTTCTTTTTCAGGTGCTTTCACCTACCATAGAGAAATCCTTGATACCGGAGAAATCGTTTGGCCAATAAAGAACAATTACACCCAAATTGAGTAACCCCTGGACTGAATTAACTAAATAGAAAGGGAATTTATCTAGGAATACCAGCTGTCCAAGGGATCCCTTCCACTCAAATGGCATTTATTGAACAAATGATTTCTCCGGTATGAAGGCTTTCTCTACCGTAGGTGAAAGCACCTGAAAAAGTAAAGTGCTTGTAAACTCCAACAAGAAAAGAAGAAATCAGTAAAATTGTAAGGCATTGTGTTAAATAGTGCTACAAGTACAGCAGTCATGCAGACTGGACTCAAAAGCTTTTTTGGATACAAGGGAAATACATATAAATACTAGTTTTTTGGTTATTTTCCATGTTATTTAGGATTAGAAGAGTTGGGTGGGGGGTGGGGGAGGGTGATGGACCTGGAGACAGTTTTTTAGGTCTACTTTACTAGAATATGCCATAAAATTTGTCCCACTTACCCCCCCTGTCCCCCCCCTCACCTCCTCTACAGGGGATTCTATTTCACCTGTGGCTGTGTAGGAGATTCCCCTTAAGCAGGGACATACTCCAAAATATCTGGTGCCCTACTGTTTGACCTTAGGGCAGTTAGGGCATTTTAGATAACCAATTCACTCCTGATTGCAGTGGTATAGGAGAAGCAGACATCCTGGGATTAGGATATCCACCCTATGGACATTTACAAAAGAAGTCCATTCTATAGAATGAAAAATATTGAGTCCACTCTCTTCTTGAGTGGCACCGCAGAAAGTCCAGCTAGGTGGACCGCAAACGGGAAAAGCCTAGAAGTAGACAGCACAGAGTCCATCAAGGTGGACCTAATATACTGCCCTAAGAAAGCTTAAATGAGTCTACCTAGCCGGACTTTCCTCTAAGCCTAGGATTGCTTCATCAAGTCTGCCTAGCAAGACCTTATGATTTACCTAAGAGAATTTGCAATTCCATCCAACTGGACATTATTACTGACCTAGAGAAACACAAAACACCATAGAGTTTCTATTATTTTTTTTTTTAAACTCAAATGCTTTTCATTTGACCAAAACAGTTCTGAGTGCTGGATTTCCCTACGTAAATGGATGATTTAAGATACCAGCGGAAATTTCGGTTAAGCCATGTTACCGAATGTTACTGCGATGTGGGCAGCTGACGTAAGTTCTCCAGAGGAAATTATAAGTTCTTGGTCAGACGGGCCGACATGACATTAGATTATCGATACAATAGTAGCATTGAGAAGTTTCAAACGTGTTTGGGAGATCCAAGATTCTTTCACCCTTCCTATAGAACACATCAGACGGCCATAACAATAGAATAAAAGGGTCGGTCCATCAAGGAATAGAGCTTCTAGGTATTTCCCAGCTCACGACTTTGATGGAAAGTCCGCCACGAGGCGTACATCATTTCCGCGAGTGTGCAACCCCTCAATATTCTCCATGGGAAGCTTTTGGTAAATAGCCCGGAAGCGGTGTACTTTTCCGTGCATGCTCCCGCACAAAGATCCACTCTGTATTAACGGCAACAGTGTTAAAGCTGAAAGTCCTGCTAGGTGGACTTTTACTGAAAATCTAAGGTAATCTGAAAGTCCTGCTAGGTGGACTTTGACCGGAAATCTAGGATAATCTGAAAGTCCTGCTAGGTGGACTTTGACTTGAAATCTAGGATAATCTGAAAGTCCTGCTAGGTGGACTTTGACCGGAAATCTAGGATAATCTGAAAGTCCTGCTAGGCGGACTTTGACTTGAAATCTAGGATAATCTGAAAGTCCTGCTAGGTGGACTTTGACTTGAAATCTATGATAATCTGAAAGTCCTGCTAGGTGGACTTCGACTGGAAATCTAGGGTAATCTGAAAGTCCAGCTAGGTGGAATCTGAATTAGGAGTCACTAGAACCTTGAATTCAAAGTCCACCTAGCTGGACTCCATTGAAGCCTCTCTTACAAGAGACTGGACTTTAAATTTTCCATTCTATAGAATGGAAATATATTTTCAAAGTCCATTGGGTGGAGTCCCCTGGGATTACAAAACCTCAAAATTAGCTTTTAAAATATTAAAATAAAACTTCTGTAGTTCTGTGCATTCCCAATGCTGTGTACCCAATGCTAGTTCTGTGCATTCCCAATTCAGCATTCCCAATGCTGTCCCAATGTAGGCTACTCACTTCCAATGGCAATGCAGTAAAGAGCCTATCCACCTCCACATGCTGTTTCCAACATTCAAGCACTCTGCCCTTCAGCTAGGAACACCCAAAATTCAAAGCATTTTACAGCAAAAGCAAAAGTTAGCCACTACTACTAGAAAAGTAAAAACAGATGATTTTTTGTCACTGGCAAATGCCTCATGTCACACATGCAAGATGTAAAATATCACGCTTTTACTCTACCTGGGAAAAAGAGAAGACTTCATTATGTCATTCCTACTGAATACTCATGGTTCAAACTGACTGAGAGTAGGCCTACATTTCTGCTAAATTCCACCAACACAAAAATTTGCAGTCGACGAGCTATTTGTATCAACATGATTAAAAAACGGGGTCATCCCAGGGTCATCCATGCGAGTCGAGTTTTACTAAAGACTTACGTTTGATTTGGCGTTTGGCGGGCTATTCAAGTGCTCAAAGCAGCGTGGGAGTGGACTTGCGCTGTTGCGTGTTGCGTCTAGCCGCTTCTAGCTTGCAGCTCCAGTGCCTGCTTGTCTCTAGTCTGGAGTACTGTTTGATCTGTTGTTGATCCCTTCATTCTTCTTTTGGGGGGTGGAACATCTTTGTGATCATCTAAAAAGTTCCTAACTAAAGTGCTAACCTAAGCTTCATGATTCATAGAAATGATAATGTTATTAAAAAAGAAGCTGCTGCTGCTTCCTACACTTTTTGTTTGTATGTTTCTTGTTTGTGAATTGTCTCTTACAGGAAATAATGAAGAACATTTTGGTAAGTTTTTCCTGATATTCTGATCTGAACAATTAAGTGTCAAAATATTTAGGACAGGTTCTTGACGACTTGACCTGTTCTTGACCAGTTGCAGAGGCGTTACTAGCCAAAATGTTTGGGGGGGGACGAGGTATTTACCGACTGGGTGGTCATTTTTACCGACTGGTTTGCAGATAAAAACGACTGTGTTGATGAAAAATCGGCTAATTTTAAGAAAAAACGACAAATCGACTGTTCTAAGAAAAAATCGACTGTGTTTAATAAAAATAGCGGCGCTTTGCGCAGACTCGGCTATTTTTTACCGACTGGCCGACAACATTGGGGGGGGGCCCCCTCCCCCCCTAGTAGTGACGGCCCTGACCAGTTGACTTCTGCTATAAAATGTACACAGATCTCTGAATTTTAGATTGTCTATGCCAAACATGTGCCAAACACAAAGAAAGTACATTAGAGGTAGGGGAGATACAGGTAAGACGGACCCAGTAACGGTTTTTCGATTGCTGCCTTTTCTGTTTTTGGAACATAGCAATGAACTTTACTCCGTCTGATAGCTTCTTTATCCCCGCTTCCTTGCTAATTTTTTGAAAATTTTTCTCCGTACGATTTCTGAGATAAAGCAGATTTTGGTAGGAAGGTCAAAAGGTCCGTCTTATCTGGAGGGGGTGGCAAGACGGACCACCAGAGGGGCAAGACGGACAATTGTTCTCTTCATCACCTTTCTTCGTAGAAATGCATCAAGTAAGCACGGTAATGTCAACAGTGGCTCTTTTCAACACACTGAAGCCAGGAAAGTCAACACCAAATGTATGAAGTGATGCCTGGCTTGCCGTTCCTCCAGAGGGGTGAGCTTTGGTAGTTTTATCACCGCTGCCTTCAAACTGAATCTTCCTTTTTCAGTGGTTTCTTGAAAATTGTACGAGGGACAAATCCTCTTGCAGAACAACACATATATCTCATCACATTCGTTGTCTTTCGGGTCCCCCCATACCCTTCCCCTTGTAACCCCCGGTCCGTCTTACCAACAAACCATGTGGTCCGTCTTATCTGCAATGGGTTGATTTTAAACAAACTGTCACCAAACTCGCTAGATGGCACAGAATGGATGTGTCATCACTTCTAAAGAAAGTACAGAGTCGGGACTGTTTGGTAACAAAACCCCTAAGACCCAGTATTTTCCAAACCAGAGATATCACAAAAAATACTTGACATCAAATTTTTCCAAAGCAGCCTCTTAAAACATCAACTTCAATTTTCTTGGAAACTAACCAGCCAATCTTCTTGTTTTTTTCGGCAGACATGAAGGCAAGATGGCTGTACCTTACTGTCACCACTGGATGGCACTGCTGCCAATCTCTGAATTTTAAAATGGAAAGGTCCGTCTTATTTGCCGGTCCGTCTTGGCTGTATCTCCCCTACAGGAGGGGTACCTGACCTCGTTTTTACGCAACCTCGAATTTTGCGGCGGAAATGTTAAAATGAAAGTTCAGTGCTATCCTGACAGTCAAGAAGCAAAATCTGAATTTTTTTTTTCAACAGTTATGTCCCAAAGTATTACAATTATTTGTCTTTTCTTTGTTTTGAACCTGGTTTAAAAAGGGATTTTCTGGTTATTAGCCTTATTACCTCTATCTTTTTCATCACTTTGCAAGCAATCTGACCTCCTGTAAAAATGGGTGAAACTGTTTGAAAAGAAAATTATATTTAACTGGAAATATTGAAGTAAAATTTATATCCCCAACATGTAAACCATTCTATTAGCTTCACTCTAGTATTTTTGTCATGTTTTTTTGGTTCCTTGTTAAGCCACATCAAAGCCGTCACTACTGGGGGGGAGGGGGGATGCCCCCCAAATATTGTCGGCCAGTCGGTAAAAAATAACCGAGTTGGCGCGAAGCGCCGTGATTTTTAGTAAAAACTGTGGATTTTTTTTCTTGGAAATAGTAGTTTTTTCTTAAAAACAATCAGAAACAGTCGGTTTTTCGTAAAAATAGTCGATTTTTTCTTAAAAGTAGTCGTTTTTTCTTAAAATCAGCCGATTTTTCGTCTACACAGTCGTTTTTTTCTCAATAACTGTCGTTCTTATACGCAAAAATAGTCGGTAAAAAAGACCAGCCAGTCGGTAAAAATCTTGTCCCCCCACAAACGTTTTGGCTAGTGACGCCACTGAGCCAGATATATCTCACTAAAAAAAGATTTCTCTGGAAATTTGAAATCTTGTCTGAGGTTGGGTACCTCTCCTGTATGATTATGTGAACAGTTACTTTAAATAGTTTAATGTGAACAGTCCAGTTTTAGGCTAAATGGTACAATAAAATGAAGATTCAAAATATCAATCTAGGTGTTTACAGATGCCCTTAATTACCTACTTTGGCTAACTGGTAGTTAGCTTTAGACACAGCAAGTGCAAGAAAATGGCAAAGTCCACTGTTAACAAATGTTCACATAAGCATACCCAGAGCATACCTCTGCTGTATACTTACAGTTTGGAATGGACTATGCGATATTGATGGAAAATGCCAGTTAGTCTATACCAAATGGTGGACACCCTACCAAATGAAAAGAATTTTATAGAATTAAATGTATATATGGTTGTTTTCTGAACTTTACTCAAATTCACCTATATTTGCTCTTGTAGGGTACCCAGCTTGTACCCAGTTTGTTGTAGGTCTGAGCTAACGAGCATTTGGCAGAGACTAGTCCAAACTTTGGGCATTCGTAACAATTGGAATAGCCAATCTGAAACTCAGGGGTTTGATGTGTGCGCAAGCGATTATTAGAGATTTTCCTTTTGTATTCTGTTGTCTCATTTTTGTTGGTTGTTCAGAACTGTTCGGTCTGAGATTTTTGGATTATCAAAATCAGAATTCCAAAGTCTGACATGTGGAATAAAGTAAAATGAGAGAAGAAGAGTTTAATTTTCATAAACAAAAAATACAAACATATTATGGATGATTCTGGATGAACTACCTCTTTGGTGACAGAAAATATTGGAGATTGATTCAGTGTGTTCCCAGACTCCTAAATTGACAGTCTCCTCGGTTTTGATAGAACATTGTTGTCATGTCTGTCTTAATTTGTAAGCCCCTTCCTTTGGGTAGGGTAGGAGCAGGGAAGAGTTGGGAGTATTGGGAGGCAAAAGACATTTGAAAGGGACAGGAAGGAAATGTTGATGAACAGCAATTAGTTGTCGCCATTATCCTGAAAATTGGATTACCAAATTTTGTTTTACTTTCTGTGGATAGTTTTGTTATTTATTAGTTTTCCCAAGCTGATTGAGCGGCTTCTGGATTTATTAGCCCCATAGGTTTATTTAGATATATAGGTGAAGGAATTAGCTAAGGCACAACCTAAGCAAGCGAAATTGGGTGATGGTGTTGTTTGCATACAAAAGGCATTATCACCTTGAAGAAGGTTTATTTTAGAGCGAGTTACTTAACCTTCTGAAGGCACTGCTGTGTTTTCTTTAAAGAAGGAGACCTCCTGACTAGAACATAATTAGGTAGTCTGATGAAAATTTTTAGAACCCCATTTTCGGCAAAACCATTCATGACCAGTTTCAGGCTAAGTTCTTTGTTTTGACTTATACACTGCTTGGTTCTGTAGGCCTACATGGGGTTAGAAAGATAGTGCTAGTCAAGGCATGACAAACAAATATCACAACCAAGCTACACTCATAAGTAGGATGCGTGCTGATTCTAGTATGCTATGTCTTAAATATTTCCGTATCTAATAGACATGCTCATTCCGAATCTCCTTGGTCGTCCTTTCTTCCTTCAACTTCAATTGGCTTTGGGTTCAACTTGGAGCCAATCCCGTTCCACATTTCTTTTCTTATTCTCATCGGACTATTGTTGGACGTCGTGCGGTAGTACACTTTTCATCATCTGTTTGTATATCGTCACTTCTTTCTATATCGGGAGCGGGGGGGGGGGGGGGGTCGGCGGTATGTTGCAAGTTGAATGGCAGTCTTAAGTTTCGGCAGAGTGCTGAGAATTTTTTGACGTGCTTTCATTATTTTTGAACAGGAGGTAGCCTACGAACACGCTACCAATCCGAAAAGGATGCGGGAACGAGGACACCGTCCCCATTTGGGATCCAACCTAAACCTTTGGTCTTCTCTCTTACAGAGGTTAAGCCCAGTCAGGAGAAGGTATTATCAGCAGCACCGTTGCACAATTTTTCTGAGTTGAATGGGATCCATAAGAAGAGAAGACAGCACCTTAGACAAGAATGCAAAGAGGCATACAGAAATGTTCGTGGGCAGCAGCGCAAAGGACTGAACATAAGCAGTTTGGATCACATTATCGCCGACGATGATCATCGTTTCTTGTACTGCTACACTCCGAAGGTAAGCTAATATGTTTTTAATATATATATAGGCTAATTCGTTCAATTCCATGTTATATTTTTTACAAAAATAGTGGTGGATAGTTATACATGGTCACTTGGTCACACACCTGTTGCAATTTTAAAATATAATACAATAACAAAAATAACAATAGTTTTTTTCTTTTTGTTTTGTTTCGTCAGTCTGATCTTTGGTTAGTCTGTGCTACGGGCTGCCCTAACTGGCACGTCTGTAATCACAATGCACAGGGGGTAAAATGGACCGGTGCACATCCGAGGCATGGTAGCATTGTGGTGGATAGGAATAATAGCAGAGTTTGCCGTGTGGAATGCTGTATGTCATTGCTATCCTGATGGCTTTATAACAAACTCGTTATTTTTATTTTCGCTTCTGTAAATTTTTGCTCTCCCCCCCCTTCCTGGACCCGAATAGTAAAGTAGCCACATCGTAAAAGTACTGGATCGCTTACAGCAATATGGCCAGCTTACACAGAGATTCAAGAAAACTATTAATCATGAATGAAAGTATTCTTTCAGAAAAGACTAGCTATATAGATAGATAATGTTGCTGTAATGTCTTTCTTCTTATTACAGTGTTTTCTACTCCTTGCAACTGCTTTTTCATCGGTCCGTCCATCGGCCAGGTGATCGAGAGTTAGGGTACTATTTTGTTTACTGCGTAGTAGCCAACCTTAAAGTTAACGGAAAAGGGCTAGGATAGGACAATCTAGTTACCCATCACTTATTCACTTAAATTGGCTTGAAGACCCGCTGAAAATGAGTTTTTTCGTTTTTCCGCTATTCACGAATAATCGATTTTCAAATAGTGGAATTTCCGTGTGATTTGTGGTGCCTATGCGCTTGTATTTTTGCTTTATGCCTTACGAAAAAGATTTATCAATTTTTTCTGTTCAGGCACTAAGCAATCTTCACCAATCTCACCACTGCCGACTGAAAAGCCGCATTTGTGTTGAGATTAAAATTTCCCGCGTCATAGTAGAATTTACGCTGTGGGGACGGCTGGAGATATTCTGAGCCTCATAACTAGAGCAGATAGTGGAAAATCAAAAAATCCCTTTGCAGAATCCAAATAATTCAGTGCATCCAATTAAATGACACACAAATGAGTTGGCTTTTCAGTTAAACTTTAAAGTTTAACTGAAAAGCCAACTTATTGTTGTGCCATTTAGTTGAATACACTGAATTATTTGGATTCTGCGAAGGAATTTTTTTGTTTTCCACTATCTGCTCTAGTTATGACGTTCAGAATATCTGCGGCCGTCCCCACAGCGAAAATTCTACTATGAAGCGGGAAATTTTTATCTAAACACAAACAAGGTTTTTCAGTGGGCAGTGGCGATATTGGTGAAGATTGCTTAGTGCCTGAACAAAAAAAAGTCATAAATCTTTCTTGTAAGGCATACAACAAATTAGAGGTACCACAAATCACACGGAAATTCCACTATTTGAAAATCGATTATTCCTGAATAGCGGAACAACCAAGTAACGTATTTTCAGCGGGTCTTCAAACCAATTTAAGTGACTAAGTGATGGGTAACTACATTGTCCTATCCCAGTCCTTTTCGGTTAAACTTTAAAGATGAAACCACAGCCTCTAAAGTTCATAAACACACAATAACTCGCAACTCCCTCTGAAAGGTTAACCGCAGGATATCAGGAGTCGCGAAAAGGACAGGAGGATGTCGGTTGACCAACCGCTAATCAAAAGGATGTGGTTGTTTTTTATTACAGATTTACTGGTCCCAAAAGCTCGGATTATCCTCGGATTGGGATCCCAAAAACGTGACACAATCGAATAGCAGCGACACTAGCGATAGAGAACGTCCCTACAACTCAGTCTCAGTCTCAGTGCACAAGCGCTGGCTCCGATAACTCCATATCCCGAAGATAGCAAAAAAAGTTACAACCTCCCCTGTTTCCTCGATGTGTGCAGACTGCATCTTAGCTCTCCGAGAAATTTTCTAAATCTAACAATCAATCAAATTTAATTTCAAATAGCTTAAAGCTAGAAGAGGTGAATAAATCATTTAAGAAATACACAGCGAGAGCTGGAAGCTCATATGGCACTTGGAAGGCTGGTTCAGAGGATGGAAGTACGAATTCGTCAGTTTGTGGATTTGTTCATGTGATCATTTGTAATCAAAACCCTTGAAGCAAAAATGATGATGAACTCATCGGGAGCACGAAAATATATATTTTACTCAAAAGTATTGTTTGTACTTTAAGGAGATCAGTTGTAAGCAAAACCCTTGAGCCAAAAGTGATCATGGGCTCATAGGGATCACGCAAATGTATATTTTGCTTAAAAGTATTTTTTGTACGTTGCGGTTAGGACTAGTACTTAATTAAGGGATGGTCGGATCTGGCAACTGACAATTTCTAAGCCAATCTTGTCAAGTGTCTAATTTTCAAGCCAAGTTTCATCGTCCTAGCACATCTGGAAGTACCTTGATTCGCGATCACCGGAATTCCGGAACCCCCCTCCAACTCCCCCACAGTGCCCGAACCCGGTCCGGTTCTATCACTACTGTATCTAGGGCTTGTGCTTGTTCGTCCAACCAAATTTCATCCCAATCGCTCCACTCTAAGCGTGTCACAAGATTTCGGGTTCTCCCCTCCACCTCCCCCCAACATTCATCGGATTACATCCGGACTTTAAATAGGATATTTGAGACATGAGGTCTTTCCAAATATCATGTTTCATTAAGATCCGATCACCCGTTCAAAAGTTATATATATCTCAAGATTCAGGATTCTCCCTCCCTCCACTCCCCCCACGATGGTCAGATCAGATAACTGACTGTTTTTAAGCCAATCGTGTCAAGTCTCTAATTTTCAAGCGAAGTTTCATCTTCCTAGCACGTCTGGAAGTACCTTAACTTGCGATCACCGGAATTCCGGACCCCCCCTAACTCCTCCACAGTGCCCGAATCTTGTCCGGTTCTGTCACTGATGTACTCCCCCCTCCGACCCCCCCTGCACCTTCATCCGATCCGGTCCGGACTTGAAAAAGGACATCCGAGACATGTGGTCTTTCTACGTGTCAAGTTTCATTTTTTTGTGTTTTGGTCAATTTGGTTGGACGAACAAGCACAAGCCCTAGATACAGTAGTGATAGAACCGGACCGGGTTCGGGCACTGTGGGGGAGTTGGAGGGGGGTTCCGGAATTCCGGTGATCGCGAATCAACGTACTTCCAGATGCTTGCGCTTGTGCACTGAGACTGAGACTGAGTTCTAGGGACGTTCTCTATCGCTAGTGTCGCTGCTATTCGATTGTGTCACGTTTTTCGGATCCCAGTCCGAGGATAATCCGAGCTTTTGGGACCAGTAAATCTGTAATAAAAAACAACCACATCCTTTTGATTAGCGGTTGGTCAACCGACATCCTCCTGTCCTTTTCGCGACTCCTGATATCCTGCGGTTAACCTTTCAGAGGGAGTTGCGAGTTATTGTGTGTTTATGAACTTTAGAGGCTGTGGTTTCATCTTTAAAGTTTAACCGAAAAGGACTGGGATAGGACAATGTAGTTACCCATCACTTAGTCACTTAAATTGGTTTGAAGACCCGCTGAAAATACGTTACTTGGTTGTTCCGCTATTCAGGAATAATCGATTTTCAAATAGTGGAATTTCCGTGTGATTTGTGGTACCTCTAATTTGTTGTATGCCTTACAAGAAAGATTTATGACGTTTTTTTTGTTCAGGCACTAAGCAATCTTCACCAATATCGCCACTGCCCACTGAAAAACCTTGTTTGTGTTTAGATAAAAATTTCCCGCTTCATAGTAGAATTTTCGCTGTGGGGACGGCCGCAGATATTCTGAACGTCATAACTAGAGCAGATAGTGGAAAACAAAAAAATTCCTTCGCAGAATCCAAATAATTCAGTGTATTCAACTAAATGGCACAACAATAAGTTGGCTTTTCAGTTAAACTTTAAAGTTTAACTGAAAAGCCAACTCATTTGTGTGTCATTTAATTGGAAGCACTCAAGTATTTGGATTCTGCAAAGGGATTTTTTTATTTTCCACTATCTGCTCTAGTTATGAGGCTCAGAATATCTCCAGCCGTCCCCACAGCGTAAATTCTACTATGACGCGGGAAATTTTAATCTCAACACAAATGCGGCTTTTCAGTCGGCAGTGGTGATATTGGTGAAGATTACTTAGAGCTTGGTCACACTCGGCTCATTTCCTGGCTCATTTCGGCGCCGAAGTGGACACACTAGAGTCAAGAAAAGGCAGCTTTTTGGGTTGCTAAATCAGAAAAAAAGAAAAAGAACAAGGTTCACCTAATTCTGAATGTTACTGTTTTAAATTCAGTTGATCAATTAGAGCGAAACAGCCTTTCTAAACATATTACTGGAAGTAGACTGGTATTTTTTCTGGTGTTGGTTTCTGAAAAATGTAAATACGTTTTTTTTGTTCCTCCTGAAAAAAAGGAAAAACCTGGGAAAAACACATTAAATGGATGCTTTTCTGTCTTTATCCAGTAGAAAACAATAAACAGATGTGAATGACGGTATTTTGACATCTAGAAACTCTTTACCTTTCTCCCCAAACAACTTAGGTTAATCCTGGGATGTTGAAAGCAAATTCATCACAGTTTACACTTGCCCAGCATAATCAAAACTAGATAGTTGCAAAACTAGTCAAGTTTCAATTTTACACCCCTAATTGCAGTCTGCTCATTGTCCCCAAGCTGCCCCAAAGCCATCAATTCTCCCGTCCCTTAGGGATTTTCTGAACTTGATCGGCAACCGACCCAAACGGCGCCGTTTTGTAGACTTGTTTTCAGCCGAGAAATCGGCGCCGTTTTAGGCGCCGTTTGTCGAATAGGCTGGTTTTTGAGCCCAGTGTGACCAAGCTCTTAGTGCCTGAACAGAAAAAATTGATAAATCTTTCTCGTAAGGCATACAGCAAAACTACAAGCGCATAGGCACCACAAATCACGCGGAAATTCCACTATTTGAAAATCGATTATTCGTGAATAGCGGAAAAACGAAATAACTCATTTTCAGCGGGTCTTCAAGCCAATTTAAGTGAATAAGTGATGGGTAACTAGATTGTCCTATCCTAGCCCTTTTCCGTTAACTTTAAAGGAACAGAAAACTTGACTCAAACTTGGCTCAGGGAGCTAGCTGACATATCAAGAATGTACCCAGAGTCGATATTGAGAGTTAGAAAAATTCTTGTTACGACCATTGCAGTTTCCGGGCAGTTTCCGAGAGTTCGACTTTTGAGTTAGTAGAAAAAAAAAAAAAAAGAAGCAAAAGGTTTGTGTGCCGGGAGTAGGACTCGAACCCACGATCTTTGCCCCAAAAACAAAGTAATACAATGTATGTCAACAGGGTTGCCACCGGTAGTACAATTGTGCTCACAATAGAACTTTCTTTTTACTTTGGCAGCAGATTTAAAAAAAAAAGTAGTTGTCAGGTTTTATTTTCAAGGTGACTATGACCCAGCAACAGGTTCTGAGTACTTTTCTTGTTTGGTATTACTTTTTTCCTTTTGCATAGTGAATTTATTTTAGTAAAGTGGCAACCCTGTATGTTGATAACACAGACAATCGCGAACTTTTACAGTGCATGAGTGCATAACTACAGTGCATAAGGGGCAAGGCCCTGCCAGCTAGCTCTGGGAACAATAAGGAGGGGTTTCGAGATAACAAAGATGGGGGGTCCTGTCGACAATAAGTCCCTGTACATTTATCTAAGCCCCCCCAGGCCGGTTTGATGGCCGAAAGTTGCCTGGTCAAGTTTACTCTGCCTTTAAGGTTGGCTACTACGCAGTAAACAAAATAGGAAAATGATTGAGGATGTTTAGAGTATTAGAGCGAGATGCATAGCCTATCATTGTATTCCTAAAGTAAAATAAAGTAAGTTCCATAGAAAAGGAACCGACTTCTTCAAAAGAAACACTACGATCGCTATACGCCTTCGAAGAGTTGAAAATTCCCCCACCATTCGAGCGCTACCTTGTCATGTTCTCAAGTCGGACATAGACTACCGGCAAGAACGAATAAGCAAGAAGTTCCGTCTTCTTATCTTTGTAGTACGACCGTACGGAGCCGAATATTTCCCCATACCCTGCGCGATGCAAACGAGCGGAGGTCAGGAGCTATGCGGCACATCACAGTTCAGTTATCTTTACAAATAGCTATATCGCTGTAAAGCCGCGTAGAAGAAACTTTCAACGCAAAAGCCGATTTGTTCTCTGGACGCGCTCCAGAGCGGGTCAGCGTGCCTCCAGCACTAATTCTATTCCTCTGCTACGAGCAATAACGAAGAATGAAAGCAGACGGGTATCAACTCAAAGCTAGAGCTAGTATCTCTAGCTCAGCTCAGTTTCGTCGGGGTAGCCATAGTCGCTGCATGGGACCAAAGACGGAGGTTCTATTAGATTAATTTGTTCTTGCCATCGGTTAGAGTATCAACATAGGGAAAGTATCAGAAAGATTCATCCGGGCCACTGAGTATCAGAAAGATTCATCCGGGCCACTGAAAGTATAAGACTAATAACTTCATTTGTTTCAAGAAGGCTGTTTTTGGGATCCCAAAACGTCGGATCCGCAAAAGTTCCGCAAAAGGATAACGCAAAAGTTGTCCGTCTGTCAGTCTGTCCGTCCGTCTGTGAGCACGATAACTCTCGAAGGGAACGCGATATTTTGATGAAATTTGGTGTGAGGATACTTTGGGTCAAGAGTAAGGTTGAGTTCCTAGATGGGCTCTGTAGCCCTACATTTAGGGGTGGGGGAGGGGGGTTCAAATTAAGGGGCAAGCTAAATATTTTTAAACAGCTAATGTGATAGTCGATTATGGGGTAAGAAGACATGCTGAACACGAATATGAAAATCATTTTCTCGCCGGACAAGTAGTTCGCCCGGAATCCGGCCAAAACCGGAAAGTTTGTTAGAAGTAAAAGTTTTATTCGAAGTTGAAAAGATGTCCGATTTAGGGGTAAGAAGAGATGCTGAATCCATGTATGACAATAATTTCTTAGCCGGAAATATAGTTCGTCCGGAATCCGGCTGAAACTGGAAAATTTGTTACAAGTTAAACTTTTATTGGAAGTTGATTAGATGTTGGATATAGGGATAAGGAGGTACGCTGAATTCGTTTTTGAGCTTCATTTTTTCGCCGGACAAGTAGTTCTGGAATTTCGCTGAAACCGGAAAATTCGCAGAAGTTCGACACACATGCTGAATCCATATCTGAACTTGGTTTTCTTAATGATAAGCTGTTTGGCCTTAATCTGTTTCTGAATTTCAAGAGTAAAAATGTTCAAAGAGTCTGGCGAAGACTGGATCTGGCGAAGACAAAACCGGAACCCATCGGAACCTTTGGTCTTGTTCTTTTATTTCGTCGCTATCGCGCAAGGAGTCAAGCGACATTTTTCAAGATGTTCAGGGGAAGAGAAAACGTTTTAAAAATCGGTTTTTCAACCGATCTTGATGATTTTTGTGTCGAATAACATCTTTCTTTACAGCGGATAGAAGAAAAGAATATTACAGTTTTTTCTTTTAACCGATATATTAATTAATTTTATGTCGGGTAACTCTTTTTGACCGATGTCGCTTAGCGCTTTTGACTGTTCTCGTGGCGGTTAGATCGTTTTAACAACCCATGCATCTCGGGTTCGGCCTGTCGTAGGGCTCTGACAAATTTACAGTAGATGCAGGAGCCAGATCCATAGCCTTTACTATCAGTAACTCTGTTTTCACAAAAAATGTCGCTTGACCACTTAATGCGTGACAGCGACAATTTGTTCCCTTCTTATCCCATGTGTTTGGTTGCAGGTGGCATGTACGACGTGGAAACGGATTCTGATGATCATCATGGGGAAAACGAATGTTTCCGACCCTCTTCAGATCCTTGCTGACAATTCACACCGCCCTCATATGTGGAACACTCTTGTGAATTTCACTGTAAGTAGTGCCATGTCCCGCCTGGAAACTTATGACAAATTCATGTTCGTCCGTCACCCATTTGAACGTCTCGTCTCCGCATTCATCAACAAATTCCAACAAAATTACACCGATTACTTCCGGCTTCGCTATGGGCGGCCGATTGTAAAGAGCTATCGAGCGGATCCTAGCCAAGAGGCGCTGGATCGAGGGCACGATGTGACCTTTCCAGAGTTTGTCGAGTATCTGATAGACCCCGTGACGAGGAAAAAAGGGTTTAACGAGCACTGGCGCCCTATGCATGAACTCTGTCGACCTTGTCATATACGATATGATATCATAGGAAAGTACGATTCGCTCGAGTCGGATGCACGGTATGTGCTAGAGAAGTTGAGGATTAGTAACCTGGTTGAATTTCCGAAGATCGTCAATGGCAATAGGACAAAAAGTCTAGTCAATGTGTACTTATCTCAACTAACAAAGAGGCAAATATCATTACTCTACAAAGTGTACGAACTTGATTTCAGGCTGTTCGATTACAGTTTCGAAAGTGACGAAAATTGAAGCGTAAAAAGCGGATACCCTGGCCTTTTTTTGTCCGTCCGTGTGTAAAGCGACAGGAAGAGCCTAACGGAGGAAAGATATCTCTTGCTGGGAAAATTACTGCTTACTAAGAACATATAAAGCTAAACTAAAATGAACGACTTGACGCAGGTATGTCTGGTTATTAGCGCCCGCTCCCCTTGAACGAATGAGAATGTGATGTGAGGAAACTGGTTATACTCTCCCTTTCTGTGTGTTTCCTATAGTTTGTAGTGTTTTGCTGGAGAGTATGCCCAAAAGCAGTTCTCATCGGAAGTGGCTTGAACCCGACCCTGGCTTCACGTCGCTGCTTGGACCCGACTTGAAAAAATCCGGACTCATGTAAGCTCTAGCTGATTCTAAGTAACTAATGCCCTTTTCTGGCCAAGAGCAGAACCACTTGCTACAACGTAACAACATACAGAAAAAGCAGAGAAAAAATATTATTTTGTGGGAGCATGCGCAAAGGCTTGTTGGGTATTATCCATTCGGCTGATGCTGTTGACCCGGACCTGCCAGCCAAAATATGTAGAGGGGGGGGGGGCAAGCTATTTACCGACTGGCTGGTCATTTTTTACCGACTGTTTTTAAGAAGAATCGCGCGGCGAATCATTTTTTTTACCGACTAGCCTACCCCCCCCCCCCCCACCACGTGACGCGTTTGATCCGAAACGTCGGATGATTTTCAGCTTGAAAAGAAAAGGAAAATGCGTTCTCCCTCTTACGATTATATAGTTCTTGCGAACCTCAAGCTCATGCCTCAACCACAACCTCCAGCTGCTTTGGATATCGAAGTTTGTTGGACAATGACTAAAAGAGCGATACCAGCGAGGTGCAAGTAGAAAATCATTGTACGAAATTTTTATCTGGACTTTGTTTTCGTTGAGTTGCAAGGAATCAAGTTTTCTGCCAAGGACTGTCGCAAAAGCATTGCCAGTGAAACTGTTTGTTTTGGCATCGACGCGGTCGAGACAGCTATGACAAGGCCTGCCAGTAGTGTAGCCTTAGTTTTTTCTTCCGATGACACGCATACTTGCATGTATATTTTGACGTGTGGTGAGATACTATACGATAGCGAAGTCTGTGATTATTAGATCTGCCTATATGTGATTATTAGATCTGCCAAAGTGATGGGTGAGCTTTCAGGCGCTAATTACATAGCGTAGGAAGACAACGATCTCGAAACCGTTTTTTTGGCATCGATGCAGTCGAATATGCGCTGACAAGGACTTCCAGTTGTAGCCTTATTTTTTTTACATAATCTATCGTATATAAATGACATGCACACTGGCTTGTACCTTGACATGTGACGAAATGTACTTTATACAGCACGTCAACGATCTCTGTTATTATTCGATCTGCCGTAATTCCTTGAAGATTCGGTTTTACGTCTTTAAAGGTAATGTTTCAGGTAACTGATTACATTGCGAAAACCAACAACTGCCTTAGCGTTTCGAACGCAAGTCAGCTAATATTTCTTTGCGTTATTTGATACCAAGGTCACGAGCACAAATTGCCAAGTCTTGACTTGCCTCTGTCATTCAGCATATTTAAGGAGAAAGAAAGTTGTCGATCATCTGGGAAACTATCTTATTTCTTGGTTAACAGAGCTGAAAACCCAGTTTTTTCTACATCCGGTCTAAAACTTGACACTATATATTACATAGATGGCGCTTTTGTCGCTTTATACAAGGGTTAGTTAAATTGGTTAGATAAATTTGCCTTCGGGCGGTATCACTGTTCCTATGGCAACCTCAACTGGTAGAGCGGTCGCGTTGTAAGCGGAGGTCCTGGGTTCAAATCCCGGCTGAGGAGCATTTTTTATTTCAATTGTAGCCTAGCAATTTTTACTGTGTAGGCTAATACTGTTGTTCCTAGAGTGAATTTGAGGTAAACTGGACAAATTTGTTGTAAATTGGCTAGAAAAAAACTAGGCCTGATTATCTCATTTGAATAGGCTAAGATTAAGAATTAATGTCGAACCACAAGTTGTGTTTTTATGGCACTTGCCTTCCGGCCAAGTGCCATATACCGATCACTTTTCCGTCGGTCGGTCTGTCGGTCGGTCTGTCGGTCAGTCCGGTGATCGCGAGTTAGGGTACTTCCAGATGTGCTAGGACGATGAAACTTGGCAGGCGTATTAGGGGCCCGACCAAACTAACTTGGAAATCGTCACTTGCCCGATCCGACCATCGTGGGGGGAGGGAGGGGAGCCGGAATCCGGAATTTAGTGACATGCATAACTTTCGAACGGGTAATCGGATCTTAATGAAACTTGATATTTGGAAAGACACCATGTCTCACATGTCCCAACTCAAGTCCGGACCGAATCCGATGAATGTAAGGGGGGGTCAGAGGGGGGAACCGGAAATCATGTTAAACACTTAAGAGTGGAGTGATCGGGATGAAACTTGGTGGGAGGAACAAGCACAACCCCTAGGTACATCATTGACAGAACCGGACCGGATTCGTGCACTGGGGGGGGGGGGGGGAGTTGGAGGGAGGTTCCGGAATTCCGGTCATACGGAGTTAAGATACTTCCAGGTGGGCTAGGACGATGAAACTTGGCAGGCAAATCAGGGACACGACCAGATTAACCTGGAAACAGTCAGCTTCCCGATCCGACCATCGTGGGGGAGAGGAGGGCGGGGGAATCCGGACTCTTGAGGCATGTATAACTTCCGAACGGGTGATCGGATCATAATGAAACTTGGTATGTAGAAAGACCACATGTCTCTGATGCCCCATTTCAAGTCCGGATCGGATCCGATGAAGCTGGGGGGGGGGGTCGGAGGGGGGGTCCGGAAACCTTGTGACATGCTTGGAGTGGAGCGATCGGAATGAAACTTGGTGGGAAGAACAAGCACAAGCCCTATGTAGATCAGTGACAGAACCGGACCGGATTCGAGTATTGTGGGCGAGTTAGGGGGGGTCCGGAATTCCGGTGATCGCAAGTTAAAGGTACTTCCAGACATGCTAGGACGATGAAACTTGGCTTGAAAATTAGAGACTTGACATGATTGGCTAAGAAATAGTTAGTTCCCAGATCCGGCCATCCCTTAAAGTACTAATGCTAACCGCAAAGTACAAAAAATACTTTTAAGCAATAGATACATTTTCGTTATCCCTATGAGCCCATGATCATTTTTGCCTCAAGGGTTTTGCTTACAACTGAATTCCTTAAAGTACAAACAATACTTCTGAGTAAAATATACATTTTCGTGCTCCTGGTGATCATCTTTTTTGCTTCAAGAGTTTTGATTACAGATGATTTTCTAGCGCCCTTAAAGTGCGCACAGCCAAATGCATTGCCAAACGATACAGTCTCGTGATTTCCAAGGACCAATGATCATTCTTATCTCAAGGGTTTTGCTTACAAATGATCAAAAGAAACCCACGAATTGCCGAATTCCTACTTTCATCCTCTGACCTAGCCTTGCAAGTGCCATATGAGCTTCCAGCTCTTGTTATCTGAATTCTCACTTCTCGATTTTCGTACAAATTACCGATTTCGCTGTTCTCGCTTTTGACGAAAACACTAATTTAGCCGCCCGTTCATACCTGTTTATACCGATTGAACATCCGCCCTTTGTTGACCAATCAGGAAGGAGGCCGGAGAAGGAGGATCGTGAAGTTACTATCGAAGCAACTTCTCGATTCTGAAGAATTGCGAAGCATTCCCCGTTCTCGATTCTGACAAAAATGCAGAAAAAGATAATTGGCTTCATCTCGACAGTAAAAACAAGAGCTACGAGCTCATATGGCACTTGTTACGAGTAGAAGGTACAAGAAAGTGGATGAGAAGGTCACACAATACACCCACCATCCAAAAATACGGTTCGGACCTACTAATAGGATAGGTTAATTAACTCAAGTCTGAACGTTCCGGCATTCCCTGCGATCACGTGGGCTAAATGACTGTCCTAAACTCCAAAGTGTTGCGAGAGCAACACTTTGGTTTGTTTCTTTGCTATCTATTAAACGCTGAAGTTCTCAAACTATGTTCAAAAAAGAGTTTTTTTTTTCTGAACTGATGACATAATCTATAATAACATGGCTATAGGCTACCTCAGGTTTTAAAGGAATACAGAATATCGGAAATGGGGTCTTTGCAGACAGTTGAACTTTATCCTTTTCAATCGTAGACATCGACACTGATGAAAGCCTGGGACATTATCTTATATAACCTATTTGGTATTATAAAGCTGCCCGTAACGTTTCAGGACCATATTGTCATAGATGCCACTTTACTAATTATTGCAAAACTACGTCATTGTTGCCATACCTCAGGGATCAAAGAAAAAACAGAAAATCGCAAGTAGGAACTAAATTGACTCTGCAACCAGTTGAACGTTAGGCTATCTTTTTCAATCGTTGACTTTGGGACTAAAGAAAACATCGAACATTATCTTATATAACCTAGACAGTCTCACAAAGCTGTCCGTAGCTTTTCCTGATCAAAATACCATAGATGCCACTTTACAGATAATTGTAAAACTAAGTCATTCTTTCAAAATACGATTTGTATTCGTTGCGTTACCACTTAATTCTCGGTTAAAGATAGAGATTATAAGGGAGCCTACAGTGATAGACCCAAGAGACCAGCTTTCTTACCCTCAGATTTATAGAGATAAAATAAAATGTGCATTGATTCTCACAAGTTTCTAGCCCCTTGTGAAGCCCTTCTAGCAACCGATTCTTACTTACAAGTCCATCTCCCCGTGATAGACATGGTACAGTATCGTTCATGAAATACACTGGCAAAAAAAATAATATGTATACCAACTAGCAAAAGCTGCCAACCCCTGATCACCAAAGATTCTAGCAACCGATTCTTACTTACAAGTCCATCTCCCCTTGATAGACGTGGTACCAAACAATATTGTTCGTACCATATTAAAGAGGAACAAATTGTAGGTACCCAAGTAGCCGAAATTGCTAACCCCTCATTTCCGAAGATGATTATTGTATAACAGTCTGTTGTTGCTTACTAGTCTAGCTCGAAGTCTCCTACATGTCTCACAATTTGGAACTACCTATTTTTGGTTTCAGTGTGCACCTTCCTATTAAAGTTGTCAACCCGTGTTGCTCTCGCAAAACAATAATCTCGATTAGAGTCGGTCTTATTTCAATACTTAAACTATACGTGTTCTATTATCAATTCCTGCAGTCGGCTTTGATTGCAAGCCTCGCTAGCGCAGCGGTTATGACACTGGACTGTCAACAAGCAGATCCCAGGATCAAGTCCGCTCCTGGACACTTTTTGCTTTTGCTGCCTTTTGCCTTGTTACTACTTTTCGGACTCCCGTAACTCCCCCAGTGGTCACCGGATCCGGTCTGGATTTAAAATGGGACGTGTGAGACACGAGGTCCTTGCATACATCAAGTTTCATCATGATCCGATCACTCGTTCGTAAATTAAAAATACCTCACTTTTCCTGAATTTTTCGGATTCCACCTCCCTCCACTCCCCCCACGATGGTCGGATCGGGTAAGCGACTATTTCTGATTTAATCATTTAGGGTCCCTGATATGCGTACCAAGTTTCATCGTCCTAGCTTATGTGGAAGTACCCGAACTAGCAAAACCCGGACCGACAGACCGACAGACCGACCGACCGACAGACCGACAGACCGACAGACAGACCGACGGACGGACAGAAAGTACGATCGCTATATGGCACTTGGCCGAAGGGCAAGTGCCATAAAAAAACCCGAAATAGGAGAATCCAGGGGAGAATCCCGAGGGAATCGGGATAAAAAGCGCAATTATTCAGAACCCATTTCTACCAGCATTTTTGATGATGCGAAGCAGATTAGCGGATTAGTCAGCTCTTTTTTCTCGGCCCTTCTTGGAAAAGCTCCCCTTCAATCTGTAGCTTAGCGCCATCAAACATGAACCTAGCTTAAAATGCCATCTGTGATAGGACGAGAAAGTAACTAACGTTATGCCTATACACCTAGTATACTAATTAAGAAATAGATCTCCTTTGTCATAGCAGGGACCCATAAATTTCCTTACAGGGGGCCTGTCATTTCCTATGCTTCTATATTGATATGATGACCGAACCAAATCCATCTTCCAAAATCCCCGCTTGAGTCGATCGGCATTCTTGTTTGCCTTATTGGACGTGAGGCCAAAGAGACTTCTTCCTCAAGGCGCCAGCAGCCAATCCCAAATTTTGTCTATCTGGATATTCGCGTATTCTATCCCCGTGGGTGTTTCTTGAACTCTCAGACGTTTCGGTCAAGAGCGCATCAGAAATCTCTTATTGACAGGCCCCCTGAATGGCGAGTCATTACAGGAAATGTATGGGTTCCTGGTCATAGTGAAGTGCCATTGGGAAGCTTGAGTTTCCAGCCGACCTCTCTTCTGCTTTTCTGTCCCCCCTTCCACTGTTCACTATTGGAGACTGGTTCGATTCAAGTAATAACGAGGGAGGACTAGTTTCTAGGTTCGGCAGGTCTCGGGTACTTCTGGTTCCCGGAACTTTTGCAGAAGTATCGGTCTTAATCAGTCTGTATTCTCCCGGTTCTAGAGTGCGGTTTGATCTGATCCGGATCTGTTTAACGAGTTCTGCCTAGAACGACTTTCAAAGTTGGCAAGTTTTTCCCCCGAAAGAGAACGGTCACATGTTTTATTACATCCGGAGATTAAATTGTGCTGAACTTTGAAACTGAGCCGAGTGCCAGCTCTGTTCTCAAGTTCTTTTCACGGGACTGTCGACTGTACATTAAGGTGTACGTCGTAAGCTGAATGGGAATCAAGCATGACTCAAAACGGATAAGTCGGCTAGGACATTCTTGAGTGATGATTCGGCCCTTCTTGGCAAGGGTCCTCCTCAGGCTGTACCTGGGGAAAATAGCAGATTTTGCAGAAGAGCCAAACTATCGCTGAACAGGATCCTAGCCGACTTAGGCTATCCGTTTTGAGTCATTTTTACATTTTACTCTGCCAATGAGATCAGTCAGTATTCAGGATAAATTATGTATCAGTAACGTTAAAACATTAATCGGCGGGAGGGGGGGGGGGATATTCGTATGGTAAGTTTGAACCTGAGATTCTGTTGACAAAGGTTTCAACCTCGCTCTGCACAACTTTCGGCTCAGTAATAACAGTCGTACTTATGCCTGATCCTCATTCAGTGTCTTAAGGCGTATTCTCGCCGTTTCCCGAGGACTAATCGGGAATCGAAGGGAGCGGCGAGAATAGATGGAGTCACTCCACGCGGACTCCGCGCATGGAAAACAGCGAGAACACGGGGAATGCTTCTAAAAGAATTTTTTTCGAAAAAAAAATGCAGTTGACGAAATTTATCTGGATCCACTTTAGTTTTGGTTTTGCTTATCCTGATTGTTTTTAATTAATTTTACATTGCACCAACACCATCAAAAATTGAGTCCTTTTTGATGATGGTGATGATAGTCGGAGTATTCCCCGTCCGTTGGGACTCGCGAGCCGGGACACCTGCCAATGAGATCAGTCAGTAGTCAGGACAAATTATTTATCAGTAACGTTAAAACGTTAATTGGCGGGACGATTCTGTTGACAAAGGTTTCAGCCTCGCTCTGCACAACTTTCGGCTCAGTAATAACATATCGAACTTATGCCTGATCCCTCTCATTCAGTGTCTTAAGCTCTGCGCCAGCACTCAGTAGAATAGCAAGCAAAACATTATTTTAAGCTGTGACAGCAAGCAGGGTGAAAATCAAACTTTCCAGCTACCGAGAAACACCCCCCCCCCCTTCTGAACAGAAAGGCAAATGAAGAAAAGATTACGAGTACTTGGCAATATTCTATTTGAGTCCAAAACACGCCAGTGAACCTTGGGAAAAACGAGAAACGTCGCCCAAACGATGACTCAAATCCTATGTCAGACAATTAACGACATTCGTTGGCGACAGCTGTGGTGACGCTTCCGGCTCTTCTGCTAGGTACACGGCGGTTCTTCGTGGGCACGAAGAGTTAGTCATCAAGAGTATAGCATACTTTCCCTGAGTTTTCTGCTGTGTGCTGAGAGGGATCGGAGTTCGGCCAGAGGAATGATAGGGGCTAGCGGACTCGTCGGGCGATTGCTTAAAGCACAAAGTGCAGAATACAATTTTCATCTTCCAAGGCTTTAAAACTATAAAACCATTTGGAAACCCATGAATTCTCAAAGCTACATGTTTTCTAATCGTATGCAGTAAAGTTGGGCGTGGCTTGGTCCAGTCCTTATTAGCGCAAAATATAGACTGCGTGCCATCAGCATTTTTTCGATGAAATCTGTTTCTGCGGTAATGGGTTTAATCCTGCCTTGAACGTAAATGCGATTAGAGAGAACTCGAGGAAAATTGGCTGGGAGCTAGGATATCAAAGACCTTTCAAACTAGAAGGAAAAATATGCTGGTCGCTAAAGCGGGTATGAGGGACATTGGGTAGAGAATACGGATGCTTGCATGGAAACGAACCGGACCTCTTTATCTTTTCTTTTGCACACTTTTTCTTGGTTCTTACATCCTATTTTTCAAGTATTTTGCCTGCCGGATTGTTCTTTGTGTTATTATATTCTTTTCTAGTATTTGTAGTTTTTCTAGTATTTGTAGGTTATTTGATGTGGTTATTTCCATTTTCTAACCTTGTATGTGGTGAATTTTTATGCTTTACTGCTTCAGCCCAACCTGTCACGGAACCATCGTTGTTATAGCAGGGCCGTACCCGCAACTTTGTCGTGCATTTTTGGTAGGAAGTTCAGCCAAATTGGAGCAACATTGCGGAGATACAGAGTTTCTTTTCTGGGACTTTTAAGCCCTTCCTGGACTAAACGTGACAGGTTTTTTACTGTTCTGTCAAATTTGAAAAATGTCGCTTGTAACCTTTGAAAAAAAAACAGCATCGATATTTAAAAAAAGATTCAAAACGGACAACCCAACCAGGTTTTTCTTCAATGATATTTGTGACCTTCTTGGCGAGGGCACTCTTCCAGATACAGCCTAAAGAGGACCCTTACCAAAAAGGGCCGAAATATCGCTGAAAAAATCCTAGCTTATACTTATCCGTTTTGATTAACTTTTCATATAATTTTTATTTTAACATGTAGATTCCTGTTTGTACGGCCAAGTTTCCTAGAACCCTATGACCTACGTAAATCTCCAAAAATCCTGTGATTGTGAATATTTTAAGCCTTGTTTGAATAAAACTTTCTCGATCGAACCGCCAGCCATTAGCTTTAGGGGATGTGATTGTGTTGTTATCTGATTTTAAACACAAAATTCCACTGTCTAACACCCCCCTATCAGAATCGGTGAAAACATTTAACGCATGCATGAGCAATTTCAACAGACAACACTCTGGATACGATTTGTTAATGTTATGTGTTACGAGCCTTTAGGTGTTGTGTAGCCTACCCAATAAATAACATTTACAATGTGAACTTTAACGAAAAAAGTCACTTAATGGGTCATAACGGGAATGCCCTTGAACACTTCAGATAACGTCCAACGTGTTGTCGCGAGAAACTGCACATCCTTGTTATGGCACTTGCAGCCTCTGGCTCAAGTGCCATATACCGATCGCAATTCCGTCCGTCGGTCGGTCGGTCCGAATTTTTTTGTCCCACATGTTCGAGTTAGGGTACTTCCAGATGTGTTAGGACGATGAAACTTGGCAGGAAAATCAGGGACCCGACCAAACTAACCTGGAAATAATCAGTTTCCCGATCCGACCATCTGGGGGGGAGTGGTGGGCCGGGGAATTCTGAGAATTAAGTAGTTTTTTTCACACTTTTTCGAGTTGGGGTACTTCCAGATGTGCTAGGACGATGAAACTTGGCAGGAGCATCACGGACCCGACCGGGCTAACCTGGAAATAATCAGTTTCCCAATCCGACCACCTGGGGGGGAGTGGAGGGCTGGGGAATGCGGAAAACTGGAGTAGTGTGTAACTTTCGAACGGGTGATCGGATTGGAATGAAACTTAATAACTGAATAATTGGTATACCTCTGATGTCCCATTTGAAGTCCGGACCGGATTCGACAGCTATGGGGGAGTTGGGGGGGGGGAGACCGGAAATCTCGAGAAACGGTTAGAATGGAGGGATCGGAGTGAAACTTGCTGGGAAGAACCAGCATCTGCTCCAGATAAATCATTTATACATTTGGACTGGATCCGGACACTAGGGGGGGGTGGAGGGGAGTTTCCCGGAATTCCGGTAATGGCGGTTTTGGGGATTTTCACGACGAAACTTGGGAGGCGAATGACCCGATCAAAATGACTTATAAATAAAAATTTACATGATCCGATAGTCTTGGGGGGAGTAGCGGGAGGGGGAATCCGGAATATTGAGTCATGCGTAACTTTGGAACGGTTGATCGGATTTGAGTGAAATTTGATAATTGATCAGAGGACATGTCTCTGGTGATCTTTGTCATGTCCGGACCGGATTCGACAACAATGGGGGGGGGGGGGAAATACGTGACCGGCTCAGACTGGGGAGATCGGGATGGAACTTTGTGGGAATAATAAAGAGATGCTCTGGATAAATCACTTACAGATCCGGATTGGCTCCGGCGACTGTGGGGGAGTTTGAGGGGGGGGTCCGGAATTCCGGTGATCGCGATTTAAGGTACTTCCAGATGTGCTAGGACGATTGAACTGGGCTGAAATATTAGAGATTCGATAAGATTGGCTCAGAAATCGCCACTTTCCAAATCCGACATTCCTTAAAGTACCAATCTTGACCGTAAATTTTGAAAAATACTTTTAAGCAAATTATACATTTTCATTATCCCCATGAGCCCATTATCATTTTTGCCTCAAGGGTTTTGCTTACAAATGAAGTTCTAGCTCCCTTAAAGTGTGAATCTGAACCGCAAGGTCGAAAACTACTTTTTTTTATCAAACGATACATCTCAACCCATGATCATTTGTGCCACAAGGGTTTTGCTTAAAAATTTATGTTATCACCCTTAAAGTGCACATTTTAACCGAAAAGTGAAAATTTTTTTTTCACCAAACGGTATATATCAATGATCCCTAAGGGCCTGTGATCGTTTTGTCTCAATAGTTTTTCTTACAGATGAATTTCTAGCGCCTATAAAGTGCGTATCATAACAGCCAAGTTCTAAAACAAAATACGTTTTCTCTAGCTCCCTTAAAGTGCGCATCTGAACCACAAAGGTAACCTTAAAAGTACTTTCGATCAAACACTACATCTCAACCCATGCAAGTGCCATATGAGCTTACAGCTCTTGTTTTAAATAGTTGCGTTTTTGCAGATACCATGGTATCTGATACCACGGTCTAAAGTCGTTTTTGGAGTTATCGTGGTATCTGTTATTCAGATACCACGGTCCGACCGTGGTAACTGATCGTTGTATCTGAAAAAGTCATCTCACTTTCATCAGTTTTTGTCAAATTGGTGGGAAAGAAGTTTGGCACTTAGTGATGTGACTGGATATCAGTTTTTCTTTTGGGATGACTTCGAAAAGCGCAATTTCGGCAACTGTCGTTTTTGCAGAGCAACCGTATATCGGATACCACGGCAACTGCAAAAACGACTAACTGCAGATCCAGTTACCGTGGTAAAAGATACCATGGTATCTGCACAAACGCAACTAATGTTTTCAAACTTCTGACAGTGTGGCTCATTTTTTTCGTTCAAGACAAGCTGTGAAGTCTAGTTTTACTTCCTGCAGGCTACAGCTTTAAGTTTAGACGCCTAAAGGCGTAGTATCGGGTGAGGAGGTTCTGAGTTTCGTCAATAGCTTGCTTCAGAAATCTGTATGTTGTAAGGAACGTGAATGTGGCTTATGTCACAAAAACATAGTCTCCGAACTATCTTTGGCGACAAATATTTGGACTTTAAATCTGCTCCAGTTAAACCAAGCTTGACATCCCTGGTATCCAGGCGGATAGGAGACACGCGCTGACCATCAAATTTGTTCTCCAATGCCTTGAATCCGAACAACACTGCAACATTCTACCAGATTTTTAACCAAACCGTGAAGTTAAATGAAGTCATGACCAGACGTACTTATGAATACAAATCTGTGCAAAAATATGACGCGCATGCACATGCACACACCTGAGCGATTTTAAAAACGCTTGTGCCGTATTTTATTTTGTATAACGATAAGCCCTGAATATTTCTAACGGTTTCTTGTTCCTTTTATATTGTACTTTATGTGCCAACGTTATAACTGCTATGCAGAACAAAGCTGAATATGAGATGAACTGAACTGAATAGACAAGCAACTCGGAAACAGACAGCTTTATGATGCAAACGTTTTAATTCGCCTGCGGCGAAGACATTTGCAGTCAATCAAGGGACAGCACAATTGAAACTTGACAAACCCTTCCAGTTCAATCACTGAACTCCCCCCTCCCTTCCCGCCAATCACTGGTAAAAAATTAAATCTAACCGTCCTTAAGCATCGGCAGTTGCACGGTTTAGGCTATCTGCGTACTGAAATTCCGGGCTATTCTCATATTCACATATATCCAAGGCAACAACACAGCTTTCCTTCACAACGCGGGCGCCATCTTCCAAGTACTTCTCGAGGATTTCGCGGCACTCCGGCGCCGCAATGGAACCTAGCGCTTCGGCACATTCGTGGCGCACCATGTCGCTTTCTTCTGAAAGCTCCAGGCGTTCACGGAGCTGTTGGATCACTAGAGGGCTCTGTATTTGGCCCAATACGTAGGCGATCTCGTGACGGAATAGGGCGCCCTTGCACCTGAGCCCTGAAAGATAACAGTTATTTCATCTGAAGAACGTTAAAGAGGAAGTGAAACCCAACAATACCCCCCAGAAACTCAACCGAAAGGCATTTATCTTCGTTTTTGCCTTATTTTATTCGTAACTTTCAACTGTCTGTAAATATCAACCAGCCGTAATTTGAAATTTGTTACGTTGACGATCCACAGCTAGCAGTTGTAAATGCTAATAAGTTAATTCTTGAGTTATTTATAACTTCTTTCTTGGTAGGTACTATAAGGAAGTGTATTTATTCTTTAAAAGCATGGACGGTCGAGCCGATATTTGTTTTTCCCGTCAGAAGGTATGAAGGTATTCCCATGAACCAGGAATCCCGGGTAGGAGCAAGTCATTAATAATATTACAAGATTACATTTTTGAAGTTAAATAAATATATAGAAGAGTGATTAAATTAACTTCGTCTGTTTATTTGGTTGGAAAGAGTGCGTGACGTCAGAGGTTAACGGAAAAAATAAGGTCGCCGAATGCAGGAGGAGTCGCAGCCCCGAAACTGAAAAATACGAAAATAATTGAAAAGATACTACGCGGGTCTTAACAAAATAATATTAATGCAATTGAAAAATAGGCTATAGGTCAAAACATTGTTCGTTAAAGACTCGTGCGGCACGATTTTTTGAAAACACTGACAGAATCTAATTGGCCATGTTCCTGTTCAGCGCTTCCAAGCGGACTAGTTTCTGTTAATCCCCCTATACCTCACCATCAGCACTTGGACCAGAATGGAGGTTTTGCATATGTCTCAGCAGCAGAAAGTGAAAGTGACCCATTACCCTGTGGATCCGGCTTTTTACTATGTCTACACAAGGGTTGGTTATGAGGCAATGGGGGACTAATAGAAACTAGTCCACTTGGAGCGCTGAACGGTAATAAGGCCAATTGCTAAATCAAGGGCTTTCCAACAGCCTATCACTGTGTATTGGAAAGACCATCTGTCGATGTCTATTGAAAAACACTAGCCACCCAGGTTCAAGTCATGTCCGCACATACCTTTTTGATGAAGTAACAAATTGTGTCAGCAGGCACGTTATCGTAGTTTCAGTGACAAATCTTGTAACATTCTATCTAATCATCGCGTAGAAACCGATACGGTATGCTTGTGAAGGTAAATTAAGGGCTTCGAGTCATAGTGGACAAAGTAAGTTACGAAAGGCATTGGGTGGCGTCGAAACTTCCCTGCTGTTTGGTGACTGACAACGCCGGGAAAAAACAACCTCAACCTAATCCTCACCGGAACTTAAAAAAGAGCGCGATAAATTACCATCTCCCAAGGCAAGAATGCTTTCGTCATCTCCTTTATTCCTCAATGCGAACATCGCCCTGTATCTTTCGAACAATGGAAGGTCCTCATTCAAAAGAACATCTCTAAGTTCTTGGGTACTTCTTTCCGGGCAGGGAGGGGCAGGGTCCACTGAGTGGTACGGGTTGCTCGATACTTTCTCGTCTTTTTTCGCCTGGATCCACTGGATTCGTTCGATGGCCAACTGGCAGGTTTCAGCGACTTCGACGACAGGATCGGAGCTGTGTTGTAGTAAGACATCAAGGGCACTTTCGTCTCCGATGGCGCCTAAAGCTTCCCCTGAAGGAAAAAATGCGAATTAGTCGAGAAAATGCACATGGTTCGAGGTAACAACGTTTCGACATTGTAACCGCCTTAGCTTGTTTTTCAGGCGCTTGAACTACAGATGCGACGCTATGATGTGCGACGTTCAAAGTTTATTGTTATTAATCAATCACTAAAGTAATAGTCTATACAAAAAACATCCAACATTAATCAAACCGAAACGGATCTTGTCATCACCAAAAGAAAACTGTTTTATTTCATCCACCAGACAGCTTAGTCTCATTCTGTTGTATTCCATGTTCATTCACTCAGTCGCTTGCTGGTCTGAAGGAATTTAGAAGGCATGTTACCATGTTCTTTGGACTAAATGCAAAAACTGACAAGAAGAATTGGAGTTGCCTTGTTTGCAGAATTCTTAAATACTGGACGATGCTATCATGTTACTAAACGTTCAGAATAAGCCTGCTAAGCCGGTCAGCTAACCTCTTGGGGGTAGGGGCTGGACTCCAGAGTAGGCCTACTATATTATAACTCAGTAGACTCTCTAATATCTTGCTAATATTGAGCTTCTAGTTGTATCATGTGGTTTTCAAAAGATTTCCTCAGATATGGTTTTACACAAATTCGTTCAAATTTAATGCAAGGCTAGGCAAACAATCAAGGCCTAGGACGCCCAAAGTGTCCAGATATTTATTCTGGATATACTACCATAGAGAGCCAACATGGTCAGAAGATGTGTTATGGCCATAAGCTAGACAATGCCGTGACACAGAATGAGCCTTGTACTATTAATCCGAGCTACTACTAACCAACAGAATTAATAATACCAATCGTAACAATAAAAATAGCGAGGGCTACCTGATGTAGTAGGACCAGCTTGCCTGGCTATCAGACATATGCTAGCAAGAGGAAGAATCTCTAGCTTAGAAATTAATTTAATGCTTGTGAAGAGGTCGCAATTACCTGCTTCATGCCTGACCATAGCTTCCTGGCTCTTATCCTTCAAAACTTCTTTTAGATATGGAATTGCTCCGGTTTCTTGCATCTGACCAAGACAATAAGCTAGTTCATGCTTTAGCAAGGAAGAGTCATCCTTGAAACAGTCAGAAATGTGTTTGATAGCTAGGCTGCCTCCAATGTTCTTCAAAGTGAAGAGAGCTCGGAATCTTTCCTTCAAAGGTCGTTCAGGGTTGTTTAGAACATGACCAATGTCGTTGATTTGGTTTGTAGTGAACTGAGTCTGGTTCCCCATTTCCTAGAAAGATTAAATCAAATGGATACAATTTATCCGCTGATGACCATTCATTTTCAACAATGGTACCACGAATTTGACAAAGTAGATTTGACAATGTGCTGACAAAATTATTGTTTGAAGATATTTACTAGCCCTACATCATGCATACAACATATGTACTTAACATTAGCAGATAAATTGCACTGATAAAGGAAAACAGTTGTATTTTAATGTGTGTTCCCAAGTAGGCCTTGTTTTTATTCCTGGAAAGAGCAAAGCAGTTGTCCTTGTTGGTAAGGCAGTTGAGCACCTATACCGGCTGTTGAATTGGGAAGCCATAAAATAAGTCTGTCTGAGTCTCTCACTTAGGCCTACCTTGGACTCCCCATAGTGGCAGAATCAAAATCAACATGCACAGTAGGCCTACTTCTCAGACACCTTTGACAAAAACTGCATTTAGTACGTATGTTGTACTGTATTCAGACTGTATTAAGGAAAGCATACCTGACGGATATGTGGGCAATTCTTTTAGTGGTCTGGTCCCATTCTGGTCCCCATATTATTATTTCGCTTTTCCTTATTTTTATAGTTTTATACTATTTAATAATAAAGAAAATAAGGTCACTGTAATTCAAGTATCTAACTTATCTTCCAAATTTCCTCCATGAATAAGTGATGTTTGGATCAGTACACACTTCAATCTCAATGATCCCATAACTTCAAACGAAAAATGCCAGATTAGATCTCCCTCACAGTTTAAACCAAAGGTCAAGCTACAAAGCGCTGGGATGCTGACAAAAAAAGCATTCAAATAAGAAAATAATTTTATTGGCCGTTCAAGGAAATGAAGGTTACAAAGCTAAACACATCAAAAGGTTACATAATGCAACATACCAGAAAAAGAACGCAATGCTACAAGAGATTTGAAATCAACGCTGTCAATGATAAAACTTCGTCAACAAAAGAGAACTTCTAATGGCACTTTCCTAAAATCCGGGCTTACTAAACTCACACCTCGGCCGCGGCTCTGAACAGTAAACGGACAATTTTTAAATTTCTTGGGAGGTGCGTGTTCTGTTGAAATTTATAAGAAATCATTGATAATTTGGAGTGTACAGTAAATCAGTGGTTCCCAACCGGGGGTACGCGTACCCAAAGGGGTACACGTACCCAAAGGGGTACGCGAGACCCTTGCAAGGGGTACGCGAAGGAACCAAAATCGTTTTAATTCGGAACTTCCGAATCTCGCCTTACTAATGTTTGATTGCCTAAAGCCTAATATTACCAGCAGAGGCATCACTAACGTTTTGAGGGGCAAGGTATTTTTACCGACTGTTTTTAGAAAAATAACTGTTTTTACGAAAAATCGCGGCGCTTCGCGCCGACTCGTTTCTTTTGAACCGTCTGGACGACCACTTTGGGGAAGGGGTGTTGCCAACAAGTGCGTGACACCCCTGACAACAGCTAGCCTACTGCCGTAAAATCTGTTCCTGCGCCTAACAATATTATTTCAAGAAGAATCGAAGACATTACAAGTGATATTGTCATTCAGGTTACGAATTAAGCTAACGAAAACGATTGCGATGTACTTTGATGAAATTACGGAGAACATCAAAATAAAACACAGAAACAGGCTGACTGTAAAACAAAATATTGCCGTAAATGACGTCAAGCCGAGATTTCAAAAAATTTAGCTAAAAAGCAGCCTCAAGTGTCTCATTGATTTTGCATAAATGCTACACATGTATGCCTTATCATTTATCATAATAAATATAGTCTTTTTAACGTTCTGGAAAAGGGGGTACGCGGCATTTTCGAACCTTGATTAGGGGTACGCGATACGAAAAAGGTTGGGAACCACTGCAGTAAATAACTCTAGGTCCGCTCAATTTTGTTGGGGTTTTCAATAGTTTTCATAGTCGCTGCATGCGACTAAAGACACAAGTTCTATCTGATTATTTGTTCTTGTTATTGTTATTGCCCTGTGTGTTCTTTTGATATTAATTATCAGTAGTTTCGTTCGTCGCACTCTGGTCTGGCTCTGCTGTTTATTCACCAGTGTCTGGTTCTTCTCTTATAACGCGTTTTTTAGTTCACCGACACCAGTGAGTGGATGAAAACTTGCTAACTCCTCGGTACCTGCTCGGTACAGCCCATCCATGTACAGCCGGGCTCCCGAGCAGGTTCTGGTTAGTCCGCACCGGTGGGCACTAACCAGACACTGGTTAGTCCTCTGGTTTAAAGTTTAACTGAAAAGCCAACTTATTTGTGTGTCATTTAATTGGATACACTGAATTATTTGGATTCTGTAAAGGGATTTTTTTTATTTTCCACTATCTGCTCTAGTTATGAGGCTCAGAATATCTCCGGCTGTCCCCACAGCGTAAATTATACTATGACGCAGGAAATTTTAATCTCAACACAAATGCGGCTTTTCGGTGGGCAGTGGTGAGATTGGAGACGATTGCTTAGTGCCTGAACAAAAAAAATGATAAATCTTTCTCATAAGGCATACAACAAAAATACAAGCGCATAGAGGCACCACAAATCACACGGAAATTCCACTATTTGAAAATCGATTATTCGTGAATAGCGGAACAACAAAGTAACTCATTTTCAGCGGGTCTTCAAGCCAATTTAAGTGAATAAGTGATGGGTAACAGATTGTCCTATCCTAGCGCTTTTCGGTTAAACTTTAAGATCGGGGAGTAGTCACCGGTGAGTGCAAAAACGCGTTATAAGAAGCACTGGTGAGCAGCCACTGGACAACGAACGCAGTTAATACCAGCCTTCTGTACTTGCATTCAAAATTGTACATTGTGATTGTTTTAACTTTAAGAATCCATTGGTAATGTGCCAGTGCATAACTTATTAATGAACTTGGGCAGATCTCAGGTACATAAATAAGTCTGAAAAATTACTTATAAACAAACAAATTGTCATGTCTCGTTTCACTTTCATCTGGTGTTTGTCTGATCTGGCGAATGCTTTAGGTTTGGTGAATGAATGAAAGATCAGTGTTTGTTTTATTGGCTTACTGAACCATGTGAGGGCTAGTGGAGTAGTATAAAGAAATATGCTTAGAACGCCTAGAACAAGGACCCAGAAGATATTAGAAAACCTGCCCCTGATACAACCTGGATACAACCATCCCCATTCAAGTCAAGGGCAAGCAGTGTAGCCTACTACCGACCAAGAGCAGCAGACGTGGTGCTAAACAAGGAGAAAAAACGCTGTAAGCTGTCAGCAACCCCACTATGCAGATTCTGCCTCCTGTGGGAGGAATCCCTCAAACACATCCTATTCGATTGCAGTAATCTGACAGGACAAAGAAGAAAACTGACACCGCCTTCCGAGCAAATGGACTGACACCATCCACTGAATCAATCAGCTATGGTCTTCTCTCACCAAACTCCAAATATCATCAGTCTTTGCTGAGATCTCCCAGTTCTTAAACAACCTTCAAATAAGCCTATAGATGTGTCCGACCGGCATGCCGTGTCCGACGACGTCCGAACCGAAGCCTAAAGCCGCGTTTTTTGTAAACATCCCGTTCTCTATCCCGTTCTCCTATAATCGGTTTTTAGTAGAACGCCGTAGTGCTATTGCCCGTTTTTAGCAGAACGGAGAACGGGTTGTATCTCATTCTTGATTCCGTTCTGCTGGATGATCAACGGAATAGGAACCTCAGTTCTGCATACCGTTCTCATCCCGTTTTGCTATGTATCGGGAAAAGGTTCAGCAAAATTGCAGAAATGGATAAAAGGACCTATTTTTTACGAAAATAACAGAAATTAATGAAGAAGAAAAAGAGTGTCATGGATTGGACCTTCCAATTTTCCATGACTCAGGACTCAGGAGTCAAGTTATATCATAAATCAGCTCTAAGTGTTTAGTCACCACACATTTCAGACAGTTAGAGACATTTAACTGAAAAGTAGTCCGTGACAGTTCTTCAGCTCGACCCTTTCCGAGTAAAATTAACCAGAGTAGCCTTTGCTGCAATCCACATTAAACATAAAATTACAAACTTTTCTTACCGTTATACAAAATGAACTAACTGTGGTTAAGTGGAAAAGGCACTGAGTGAGTGTTTGCTGACCCTTCTGTAGCTTTTTATTTTTTGCTCCTTCGGAAGGTGTCCCCATTTGAATTTCCAAGGGGCCCTCAGCTATCCAGGAAATAAAAACCACATAGTGCTACTCGACACCATGTTACAAAGATGATCTCTGTATTCATGTTCAGAGTTCAGACATACAACAACTGACCAAGGCTCGTTTACGCCTTGAAGACATTCGACCCTCGAACAATGGGTCATTATCTCAGATTAAAAAGGACTCAATTTTCATGAGTGACCTCGTCAGCTAAAATGACGCAACCAGATGTTGCTATTCTGATGAGAAACTGATTTTTTTCTGGATACTTTTCCTAAATAGCTCTAGGTCCCCTTTGAAAGCCAGGGGGCCTCTGTCCCCACCCAAATGACGACCCAGGAAATCGTACGCAAATCCTGATTTTCTGAGTTACTAACCCCTCAATTTAGAATTGGTGCAATAAGCGTTTTTTATAACAACCTCAACGGAGAACGGGTTTGAAACTCATTCAACAAAAACGGGCTTATAGGAGTTTTACAAAAAACGCGGCTTAACAGTTGATGAAGAAAGAAGAAGTCGCAGAGGGTCAGTGGACCCTCTGCAACTTTACCTTTCTACTTCTTACCTTATTGATTATTATAGAGGACTTTCAGTTTAAAGAAAAAATTACCTTTCTACTTCTTTACCTTACCTTATTTAAAGAAAGAATATACGTTAAATAGGTCACATGCATCACATGCGTGCTATCCTCGTAAGTAAGAAACCCCTCTAGTTAGGTCAAGCATTGTCATTTCTGCTAAGCTTACTGTTTATGGTTGTTAAGGATAGGTTATTCTGATTTAACGCTAATGTTCATCAAGTCTAATCGATAGAAGAATCTAACTTGCAAGACTAACAAGAATTTTCTGTTTCAGATAAGAAGCCGCGGGCCATGCCGATCCCGTTTTTTTTCAACCAACCAATCAAATGAAATATAATCTTTAACCACAAATAATACCCCTTTCTTTTTTTGTCTCGAAATCACATTCTAATATGCTCTAAATGGAAGCCTTGATTAAGATTTTGCACCCAAATTGCAGCGAGAATTGCATTTTTCTTGCGAAAATTCGCCATATTTTTCAATTCTTCTATTTTTTAATCTTGCGAAATATTTCAATTTTTCGCAAAATTCGCAATTTCCGAGAGGCCTCCGAATATTTCAGTTTTGCGAATATTCGATTGAATTTTTCAGTTAGTTACAAAATTCGCTTTTTACATCTATAAATGTATTTGTAACAAACTATCTAACAGAATTCAAAAACAGTTGGCAGTAGCCCAACTGACCTGCAGGATTTCCTACTATAAGCCATTTTCTTCCTTCAGGAAACTGTACTAAGTCCTTAAAAGCTGTTTTTCGATCACTTTTCCGTCGGTCGGTCGGTCGGTCCGGTGATCGCGAGTTAGGGTACTTGCAGATGTGCTAGGACGATGAAACTTGGCAGGCATATCAGGGACCCGACCAAACTAACTAGCAAATAGTCACTTCCCCGATCCGACCACCGTGGAGGGAGTAGAGGACGAGGGAATCCTGAGAATTTAGTAGTTTTTATGGCACTTGCCTTCCGGCCAAGTGCCATATACCGATCACTTTTCCGTCGGTCGGTCTGTCGGTCGGTCGGTCAGTCCGGTGATCGCAAGTTAGGGTACTTCCAGATGTGCTAGGACGATGAAACTTGGCAGGCGTATTAGGGGCCCGACCAAACTAACTTGGAAATCGTCACTTGCCCGATCCGACCATCGTGGGGGGAGGGAGGGGAGCCGGAATCCGGAATTTAGTGACATGCATAACTTTCGAACGAGTAATCGGATCTTAATGAAACTTGATATTTGGAAAGACATCATGTCTCACATGTCCCAACTCAAGTCCGGACCGAATCCGATGCATGTGGGGGGGGGGGGGTCGGAGGAGGGAACCGGAAATCATGTTAAACGCTTAGAGTGGAGCGATCGGGATGAAACTTGGTGGGAGGAACAAGCACAACCCCTAGGTACATCATTGACAGAACCGGACCGGATTCGTGCACTGGGGGGGGGGGAGTTGGAGGGAGGTTCCGGAATTCCGGTCATACGGAGTTAAGATACTTCCAGGTGGGCTAGGACGATGAAACTTGGCAGGCAAATCAGGGACACGACCAGATTAACCTGGAAACAGTCAGCTTCCCGATCTGACCATCGTGGGGGGAGTGGAGGGAGGGGGAATCCGGACTCTTGAGGTATGTATAACTTCCGAACGGGTGATCGGATCATAATGAAACTTAATATGTAGAAAGACCACATGTCTCGGATGTCCCATTTTAAGTCCGGACCGGGTCCGATGAAGCTGGGGGGGGGTCGGAGGGGGTCCGGAAACCTTGTGACATGCTTGGAGTGGAGCGATCGGAATGAAACTTTGTGGGAAGAACAAGCACAAGCCCTATGTAGATCAGTGACAAAACCGGACCGGATTTGGGTATTGTGGGGGAGTTAGGGGGGTCCGGAATTCCGGTAATCGCAAGTTAAGGTACTTCCAGACACGCTAGGACGATGAAACTTGGCTTGAAAATTAGAGACTTGACATGATTGGCTAAGAAATAGTTAGTTCCCAGACCCGACCATCCCTTAAAGTACTAATGCTAACCGCAAAGTACAAAAAATACTTTTAAAGCACAGCTCTTACTAGAAATGATCTTTTCCCTATGAAAGGGATCAGAAAAACATTTTTCAAAAATGCCATTACTTTCCACCTGAAATGAGTGATTTTCTTGTTAGCGCTTGTCGACACTGTCCAGCCTTCCTGCTCTCCGACGCGACGGCTGGGAGCAGGATGTTTGAAAACTGGACGCGCCATGGTTTAAAAGTTGGGAAATTAAGCAAATAAAAGAAGTAAAAAACAGAAGGTTCTTGTATCCCTATGTGTGAGAGAGTTGTCAGCGGACATTGAAAATTCCGGTGAACTTTGTGTTGTGTGACGGGCAAAACTCGGCATGGCTGAAAAAGCGCTAAAAGTTCGTAAGCTCAAAACGAAAAAATGGAGAGAGGTTGGGATTTTAGAAACTTGTAATTCCACAAGGGAGCTAGGTATATTATGAAAGGCAGAATAAGCAAGAGGGGTCCTTTAAGCAATATATACATTTTCGTTATCCCTATGAGCCTATGATCATTTTTGCCTCAAGGGTATTGCTTACAACTAAATTCCTTAAAGTACAAACAGTACTTTTGAGTTAAATATACATTTTCGTGCTGCTGGTGATCATCTTTTTTGCTTCAAGAGTTTTGATTACAGATGATTTTCTAGTGCCCTTAAAGTGCGCACAGCCAAATGCATTGCCAAACGATACAGTCTCGTGATTTCCAAGGACCCATGGTCATTCTTATCTCAAGGGTTTTGCTTACAAATGATCAAAAGAAACCCACGAATTGACGAATTCCTACTTTCATACTCTGACCCAGCCTTGCAAGTGCCATATGAGCTTCCAGCTCTTGTTGTAAAACCCCTACCCCTTTCGTCACACTAGTGCTCTGCGCGTGTGGTGACGTCACTCTTTGCATCGGATCACTCTGTTAACATCGGAAAGAGCTAGTGCATTCGAGGGTCAAAGGGGTTTGTATATGTGGTTCAGTGCGGGGGAATATGGAAAATTGAGTGTTGTGTAACTTTCGAACGGGTGATCGGATTGGGATGAAACTTAATACCTGAATGAATGACATATCTCTGATGTCCCATTCGAAGTCCGAATCGGATTCTACGGCTATGGGGGAGTTGGGGGGGGGGGGAAGACCGGAAATCTCGAGAAACGGTTATAATTGAGGGGTCGGAGTAAAACTTGCTGGGAAGAACAAGAATCTGCTCCAGATAAATCGTTTACACGTTTGGACTGGACCCGGACACTTGGGGGGGGGGAGGTGGAGGGGAGTTTCCCGTCATTCTGGTGATGACGATTTTTGGGATTTTCACGACGAAACTTGGGAGGCGTATCAGGGAACCGATCAAACTGACTTGTAAATAAAAATTCACTCGATCCGATAGTCGTGGGGGGATCGGAGAGGGGGAATCCGGAATATTTAGCCATGCGTAACTTTGGAGCGGGCGATCGGATTCGAGTGAAATTTAATAACTGAACAGAGGGCATGTCTGTGGTGATCTTTTTCATGTCCGGACCGGATCCGACAACTATTGGAGGGGGGAATACGTGACCGGATTGGACTGGAGAGATCGGGATGGAACTTTGTGGGAATAACAAACAAGTCCAAAACCGAACCGGATTGGCTCCGGCGACTGTGGGGGGAGTTTGAGGGGTGGGTCCGGAATTCCGGTGATCGCGAAGTTAAGGTACCTCCAGATGTGCTAGGACGATGAAATTTGGCTGGAATATTAGAAATTCGACAAGATTGGCTTAGAATTCGCAACTTTTCAAATCCGACCATTCCTTAAAGTACCAATCATGACCGCAAATTAAGAAAAATACTTTTAAGCAAAATATGCATTTCCATGATCCCCATGAGCCCATTATCATTTTTGCCTTAAGGGTTTTGCTTACAAATGAAGTTCTAGCTCCCGTAAAGTGTGCATCTTAACCGCAAGGTCGAGAAGTACTTTTTATCAAACGATACATCTCAACACATGATCATTTGTGCCACAAGGGTTTTGCAAAAAAAAAAAAAATATTTCTAGCACCGTTAAAGTGCGCATTTTACCCGCATTAGTGAAAAAAAAATACTTTTGATCATGCGTACATATCAATGATCCCTAAGAGCCTGCTATCGCTTTTGACTCAAGGGTCTTGCTTACAGATGAATTTCTAGTACCTTTAAAGTGCGCATCATCACAGCCAAGTTCAACGATAAAATACTTTTTCTCTAGCTCCCTTAAAGTGCGCATCTGAACCGCACAGTCGAAAATTACTTTTGATCAAATAATACATCTCAACCCATGCAAGTGCCTTATGAGCTTACAGCTCTTGTTTTGTCACCATTTGTGACCTGTGGACTGTGCCTCAGTCCACAGCCTCCTCAGTCTAAGGTTGGAGCTCCATCTTATAGTGGTAATTAGGTGGGTTGTCAGAGTTTATCATTGTAAATTCTAGCATCCTTATGACATATTTGTAGCTGAAAGTCTGAAAGACTTACGCAAAAATTTGACAGTAATAAATAACTAGTTTCTGCAAGTACAGGAGAGGTGCCTAAACTCGAATGTACATGACCTCTAAATTGACCTGAAATATGCTAAAAATGAAATTTCTTTGCATTTGTAACTAATTATGTCATTATATTCGTTTCTTGACAGTTAGGAACTAGACTCTTCCTCGTAACATTTTTTAGGCCAATTTTGAGGTTATGAACATTCGAGGCTGATTTGAGGTTGGGTAGCCTACCTATCCTGGATGTTATGTTGTGGCTACTCAACAAACAACCCTCTACATCTATTTTCGTTTGTTTAGGGTACTGTGCAACCTGTTGTTTAGTTCAGTATGAACGCCTCTGGTGGTGACAGTATGTATCTTCAAGTGCTAAACGTTTTAGGTGAGTTTCTTTTTCGCTAATCTAGACATGTAATTTTGTCCTGGACCTGAAAAATGATCCTTGATAGGACACGATAGGGCTTTGTGAATATGATCCCACAAGAATATGCAAAATATAAGAACGTCAGTTCACAAATCACAATCGACGTTGCCCCTAGCCAGTATCGTGTGGATGTCCATCATTGACCGCGAGTTCCATAGAACTGATCACTTCATCTACAGACTTTAAGGCACTTCACGTCTATGTTCCGCACCTCACCAGATCTATGTCTCCCCTGGCTTCAGAGTAAACGTATAAGCTTATCAGAGAACACCCCATGGCTGCATGGGTTTGGAATTGCATTATCTGAATAGAGTTTAAAAGGCATAAAGACCTCTTTTATATTTGTATGCAGCATAAGCCATCATCGTCCCGGAAAGCCATGTTTTAATTGAAGATTTCTTGCTTGCTCCTACGCACCACTATTTCGTATGCTTTACCTTTCCCCTTTCTGTATTATCTTCAGTGAAAAATATTGTCTCGCAAGTTCCTTCGATTTTCCAATTGCTTGCCAGGCAAGAAACAGTTTACTGAGAATGTTGGTATAACTGACTTTAAATGTAGTTCCATCTTTCCATAGAAGAATGATCCCGTTATTTTTAATTAACAGGTCTTGAAGATGCCGACATTAACTATCTCACTTGGTTGTGGTGGCTAGTTAGTCCCCTGCTTGCCGTTTTCCTGTTACCTGGATTGATCCTGGTCATGCTGTATATATCTTCCCTGGTCCTAGTCATAAATCGGCACCATAGGAGGAAAATAATCCAGGCGCTGAATAAAGACCCTTGGCACGGATGTCAGAACTTGGCCTGCGCTATTTGGGAAGCCACGTCTAGAATATGGCATGGTAAGCTCTCTGCGACATTATCCAATAAGACACAGGTTGATTTTCGTTGATATTTGATGTCTGGAAGAACACTCTTCGCCGCTCCTACCAGAGTTTCCGTAACGTCACTACCGTAATGTAACGATGACCGGCGAGTATTTGAGGAATTGAGTTCTAATGTCTCTTGCAAGAAGTTTGTCCGAGTTCAGCAGCATGTTCTCACAATGAAATTTTCAAGGTTCTCAGATAGCGCTGCTAGGGCGTAAATCTTAGTTGAGCTTAGAGCCTCGAGAGCTTGGCTTGAAAACTGAGCTTTAGCCTACCGATTTTTTGTTTTGTAATAGTAGAGCAGATTCAAACAATGTTTTTTGCGGGGGGGGGGGATTTTATTTACAATATTCCTAGTATTTTATTTACAATTTTTCTAGTAGGTTAATCATGAATTTATAAAGCAGGGAGGTGAGGTGGTTTAGATTTTTATGGCAAAGTGATGGTAGTAACTATTTGTTTTTTAATTTTAATTGTTTTGCCACCACCGTAGAGGTAGGCCTACCTAATGTCGGAGGGGCACTTATCGGTTTGAGTTGAGCATTTTTTTTCTTTTTTAGTTTTTGTCGTTTTGTTTCTTGCTTTTTAGACTCGTTTTTCATCCTAAAATAATCTTTTTAATGCTTTTCATTTTTTTCGGGTTCGGTTTTAAGTTAACAGTTTAAATAATTACTAGCAGTATTTCGAAGTTTACATCTTCTTGTAAATATGGTTAATCAAGCAAATAAATTATTTTTAACGTAAGGAAACCGTAAAAAACAATTCAAATTAGCACTTGCAGTATTTCGGATTATGTTTTTTGTTTGTTTATAAAGAGTGCTGAATCAAGCAAATAATTATTTGTTATAAACTTTATAAGATAAGATAAGGTGCAATTGCAAAAAAAAGTAATAACAACAAAATAAACGAAAAACGACAATCTAATAAACTAGGCTACTATAAGCATAATCTTCGATGTTGAAAAGTGACACTGAGGAATCTTGCCAGCCTCCTCACATCATCAGACTGACGGCTAACAATCATACCACACATCCATTTCTGATCACACACCCTCACGCATTCTCTAAACACTTCATTCCCCAGCTCTCTTAATTCTTCACATTCACACATGACATGCACATGCACCACACTTTCATTCTCATCTCCACACGTTGGACAGGAGAAATACTGACCAGAATGTTTGGAAGAACTTTCAATATATTTTCTTCTTCTTCCAAGCGGTAACCTGCAGCATTCGCTACTTTTATGAAGTATTGAGCATTTCGAATATTGAATACGAAAAAACATTGAGAATTTTGTATGATTCGGAGCATGCGGTAGTTAAATAGTTAGCAGTTTTAAAGACCTGTCGTAGTTAAGATGGTAATTCATTCTACTTCTGTAGTATTTCCATCCATTCTCGTTCCCGAGATTTTTCACTTCATAAGTGTATCCTATCTCCTCTGTTAGTATTACACTGATTGTCACGATTTGTTCTCTTTTCGTGACCTATCAGAAGCTCGATTACTGTTCCTGAGGATTCCGTCCGAAAACCGGTTTTGCCAAGATTGTCGTCCAAGGCAATGGATATGGAAAGAGGCTAAAAACAGCCGAAGACGTGTGTAATTTTCTGTAAGCATAGCTTAGTTGTAAATTTCTCAGCGGAAACACTATGCAGTGTGAGGTGTCCTTCAGTATTTAGAGGGTTGGATGGTTTATGTAGTAACTATTTCCAAGAAATAATATGCTGAGTCGAGTAAAATACGACCGACTCCCGATGCAAACGAGCGGCTTCGCGCCACATCACGTTTCGTTACCTCTACAAATAGCTAGATCGCCGTTAAGTTGCTAAAGAGGAAATCTAGAAGTCAACGCTGATTGGTTCTATGGACGCGCTCCAGAGCGGATCAGCCGGATCCTGCTCGGGATAGGCAACGGTGAAGACGGAAGAGGAGTAAACGGTATCAACATCAGCTCAAAGCTAGAGTAAATACCTCCAGGTCCGCTCAGATTTGTCGGGGTTTTCATAGTCGCTGCATGCGACTAAAGACAGAAGTTCTTCTGGTTATTTGTTCTTGCTATTTCGCAGGTTGGAACGAGGATGGTATCGTTTAATAACTGTAGGCAGGAGATTGAAACACTCCGACTGTTTGCCAGAGTGAGTCAACTTTAGTCTTACATATTTTTTTCTGAAAGGATATGACGTAACTGGCATCGAAAATATACCGGAAGAAGGAGGGGCACTCTTGATTTTCTACCATGGAGCCACCCCCATAGATATTTACTACTTGGTTGCAAAATTGGTCCTGTACAAGAATAGGCTGGCTAGAACCGTTGGCGATAGATTCGTCTTCCAGATACCGGGTGAGAGTTTTTTTTTTTTTAACGTCGTTGTCAGGTAAAGGTAACTAGTCTGAAACATAGTTTACTCTCCTCCAGATATCGGGTAGACTTGTCCCGTGTGTGGTTGTCTGGATGAGAATTTGTTTCATTTTATGTGTGAATGTGTGGAGTTGAATGATTTACAAGTTGAAATATTTGGGGAGCGATTTTTGGGGGAAGGTTGGTTGGTTGACAAGTTTAAAGAGAAAAATTTATTTGGGGTGAGGCAACTTGGCAGGTTTTTGCGGATAGGCTAGAAGCACAGGGAAGAGTTTTGTAGTTAGGATTTATGAGAAGAGATATTTGTTTGTTTGTTGGTTGTTGTTTATTTTGTGTCGTGGCCCTTGGGCTTGCAAATATATATATCATATCATATTCCCTTTAAATTTGTCTAGCAGCATTTCTTTTGCTTTTCGTCCGTTTGGACTTTTCTGCTTCAAAAGCTACATATTAGGTAAATGGCATATTATTAAATCTCTTTATTTTTGTTTTCATGACCTCTCTGTTTCTGCTGCACTAACGATTATTCTGGAACAATTTAAACCCGAAAAGTGCGAGAATTTCATCGGCTGGGTTGTTTGTTCTGTCCAGCATTTTTTATTGTTGTCAACCAGCGCTTCCATTTTTTTGTCGTACAGTTGTGTTAGCTTCTTATCTCCGCGAAGGTTTCTGATGGAATTATATTGAATCTTTCGCCAACCAATAATAATGTTTAAGACAGTGGAAGGCTCGAAGTCCTATTCTTAAATCCAGATCTCCGGCCACGCGATCAAGATTAGAAGAAGCCATGTCTAAAAAAACAAACAAATCAGGTTAGAAACAATACGAAAAATAAATCCATTTGTATAACTGCCCTTGAATCATTTACCATATATTTACCATAATCTAATTTTAGCCAACATCCATGATTCACTTCTTATACATTCCGTCGTAAAAAGGCTTTCTCCTCTGCTTATTACGAAGAGGTTTATTACTGCTTGTTACGTTTAGGTTTCATTTACTAATATAATTACTTCTACAAAATAAAAATTTAAACAAATCTGGCGGAGCGCAGAGCACGAAAAGGCGAGACCTTAAAAGTCAACTAACTACTGATCTAACTACAACTACAAATAATTAATAAAGATAAAATGTATGTAAAAAACAACTAGATTTTCATTTTCTGGGCAACCTGTCGCAGCAACCTTAGTCTGTTTTTTCTTTTTTTTTAGAAGTTTATTCGCTACCGTTTGAGGGTGTTAACCCCTGGAAACTATTGAAATTTTAAATCCCAAGGATTCGTTTTTCAGAATATTTAAATTGGAACTTAGCATCGGAAGAAGGTATTTTAAAAATATATAGACTTTGCAGCCAGTTGAAGTTTATCCTCTTCAATCGTGTTGGACATCGTTAAGGATGAAAACTTGTGATATAATCTTGTATACCCTAGTTAGTACTAAGAAGTTGTGCGTAGAATCATACTACTATAGATGTTGAATGATAGCGAAACTATGTCAGTTGTGTTACATTATCATTTGTAATCACTGCGTAAACACCGAGGGGCTACCCACTCCCGGCACCTGCTGTACACCCTGTCTCGGCACCGGCCGGCATCGACTGAAATTAGTGATGCCGGCACCGGCATCAAGTTGAGTTGAGTTGAGTTGAGTTTCTCAACTCTCAAGTTGAGTTGAGTTTCTAACACGTGTCAACCGGTGCCGGCACCGGCTGGGTACCGCGGCACCGGGCACTTGCTCAAGTCGAGAGTGGGCAACCCCTCGGTCAACACTTAATTTTAGACAGTGAAAATAGGATAATAGGTACACCAACTATCAAAGGTTGGTCTTTCTCACAGTTTCTGTCCGATTTTTTTTTGTCAATGTGTACCATAACATTGAAGTTCAACGCCTCGAGATCTTTAAATAATGTATCTCAGGAAGAATTTTGTGTACGAAAACGCTGTTGACACGTATCTTGATCACCTTGTCAAGGGCTATCGCTCAGTGTTGAAAACAAAGTTCTATCTATCATAAGCTCATTTTCCTGCAGTAGACCAACTTTTAATCACCACTTAGTAAGGAGCAAGCAGATCCTGGTTTGAGAGTATTCAACTATTTGAGAATAGTGGAACATAAATAGTAAATAGTGCGAGGTATGCTTTAGATAGTGATACCGAAACCATGGTCGTGTTCCACCATACTTTCCATAGTAACTACGCGTGACGTCACGGCCTCAGGATTCTTGGCGTCAACGCTGAAAGATTTTTTCTATTTTCGGCAAAAGATCGCGCCATGTGCTAACGCCAATCGCGTCACAGAGATCGTAGTTACCACGCTTACTACGCTCCCGAGCGTGGTAAGCAAATAGTTACTATCAGCCACTATTTCGAGAAGGTGGAACGGTCAGCGTAGTAACTTTTCACGAGGTTTGAACGAAAAATAGTAACAAATAGTTACCATTGTAAGAAGGGTGGAACACGCTCCATATAATATAGTAATAATAATAACAAGTGCGCAAGCGCTCAGACGTGGAGTGTGAAAGTAAAATGTTTATCATATTTTATAAACAAACAGCGTTAAAACCAAGACATTTCACATCCCCAATAACCAAACAAGTATTGAAATAACCTAATTTGTAATCATCTCACTTTAAAAGCTTTAAATGTAAACAAACCAGCAAGTATAAATCCAAAGAGATCTTGCAAGAACAGCATGAGTTCTAAGTTTCTAACACTGGATCAGAGAATCAGAACACTGAATCTGAATGGTCTGCCAGCCAGTCCGACCCTTTAAACCTCTTTTCCATTAGCAAGGTAATAAAACAAGTGCAATAACGAATTCGTAGCAGCCTAATACCCCCTTTGTCAGAATTCATTAAGTATGGAATATCATCGATCATATGACAACACCGTAAAGTTTCCAGCTGTTCATTAAAGATTCGTCGCGTCGTCTTATTTGTTGCTGCTACACCAAAATCCACATTCATAGATATATCTCCCCAAATATACAAGAATTGAACTTGAGACCTGTCATAGACGAACGTAACTCATGGAAAATCTGGGCCCAGTTACCCATGAACGGGAGGGTGGGGGGGGGGCATCAATTGCATATCTAGACCTAAATATCCTCGGCTATACCAGCTTAGAGTTTGATTCCGGTCACGGGCCAAAAACTTGACTCATAGGCAAATTCGGCCCACTTGCCCATGAACGGGGAGGGTAGGGGCCAGGGGGTGGTTCAACTCCACATATAAATCCCCAACCCTATGATCCAAAAGCACAAAGGAATTTCATCGCCCTATCTCCAGTTATTGTCAAGTTGAAATCATTAAAAAATGGGCAATCTGGGCCCAATTGCCCCTGAACCAAGTGGGGATGGGGTTTCGGACCCGCAAAAATGAAAAAGAGACCCCAATACTCACAAACCTACCAAGTTTCAACTTGATACCTGTTGATTCCTGTCACGGGTAACGAACTTTACTCATGGGCAATCTGGGCCCATTTGCCTATGAACGTGATGGGTGGGGGAGGTGCAACTTTAAAAGTAATTTCCCAGCCCTAGGGTCTACATGTACAAGGAATTTCATCGTCTGTCCAACTCTGGTCAAGTTATGAACATTATTCACTGGGCAATCTGGGCCCATTTGCCCCTCAACCGGGTGGGTGTGGGGGGTGGGACCCCCAAAAGGCACAACTAGACCCCAATACACACAAGTGTACCAAGTTTGAACTTGATACTTGCACTGGTTCACGAGTTATGAGCTCCACAAAATACGGTGAAAACCGAAAGGTAAGTATCATACTAAAGACAGAGCTCTATTGCCCCAAAGTGCCGAAGAAGCATGTCCAGTTTGTTCAGTGTAGATTTTCTTTTTCATCTTCCACTTGCTCCGTTTTTTATATTTCTGTCTTTTGCGCAGGAAAACATTATTTTTTTTTTTAGGTTGGGGGCCGATCCTGGAAGCCTTCAAGGTCATTCCTGGTACCGTTCAGTCTTGTACTGAGATTGTGAAGGATGGACATTTGCTGGCAATAGCACCGGGAGGGGTCTATGAAGCTTTGCTAGGCGATCATTACTACGAGCTGCTGTGGAAGCAGAGAACGGGGTTCGCGAAGGTGGCGCTGCAAGCAAATGTCGTAAGTTTTTATGCTTATTATTTATTTATTTCAAATAAGGCCAACATGGGCCACAATATAACAAATAACACTCAGCAAACAAACATTGGCAAGAACAAATAACGAGACAGAACTGCTGTCTCCCTATCTCGGTCATACAAACATGCTGAGTCGAGTAAAATACGACCGACTCCCGATGCGAACAAGCGGCTTCGCGCCACATCACGTTTCGTTACCTCTACAAATAGCAATATCGCCGGTAAGTTGCTAAAGGGGAAATCTAGAAGTCAACGCTGATTGGTTCTATGGACGCGCTCCAGAGCGGATCAGCGCGCGGAGTATGCCTCCTGCTCGCGTCTTTCGTTATTTCTTGTGCGATAGGCAATGGTGAAGACAGAAGAGGAGTAAACGGGTATCAACATCAGCTCAAAGCTAGAGTAGCCTAAATACCTCCAGGTCCGCTCAGATTTGTCGGGGTTTTCATAGTCGCTGCATGCAACGAAAGACAGAAGTTCTTACTGATTATTTGTTCTTGATATTGGCACCTGACATGTTGCGTATGTTATCTCTTAAATCTAGAAAACAAGGCAATTGCTTCATTTTACACTAGTTTGAGGCGGCAAAGTTATTCTTGACTTTGTCGCGCATAAATAATGACTGCCGCCTCAAACCGGTCTCAAACAAAGCACATTCTTATCGCATGGATCGACCAAATTTTAGGAGTTTCTCTTCGTTTAATTTCTGGATTCAAGGGATTCTTGAGCATCCTGAATATTGACTCTCCGTACCCGTTGAGAATACTGGCAGGATTTGATAATGTTTAAAGCACACCTCTTACTAGAAATTATCTTTCCACGATGAAATAGCTCAGAAATATTGTTTTTCGAAAACTATTACTTTCCACGTGAAATTAGCGATTCTCTTGTTAGCGCTTATCCACTTAATCCAGCCTTCCTGCTCTCCGATGCGGCGCCTGGACGCAAAATATTTGAAAACTGAATGCGCCGTGGTTAAAAAGTGAGCAAACCAAGCAAAACAAAAAAAAGTCCAAAACAGAAGATAGACCTGATGGCCTACCATGTCTTCCAAGATGAAAAACAACACTTTGAACCTTATTATGCCCTTATGCGTGAAAGAGTTGTCGGCGGAGCTTGAAGCTTTCGGCGAAGTTTCCGTTGCGTGCCTGGCGAAACTCGGCTGGGAGGAAAAAGCGCTAAAAAGTCGTAGGTACAAAACGAAACAATGGCGAAAGGCGGGGACTTTAGAAGCTTGTAAGTCCATAAGGGAGCTAAGGGATAGAATAGAAAGCAGAACAAGCAAGACGGGGGGTCCTTTAACACGAGGGATTGCAGCTTCAAAAGATATTCTCGTTATGAGCTGTTAAATGACATTTCGTATAACTGATGAACTCTGCGTCCATATCGTTCTGTTCATTCTCATTCCCAAGATCCCGGACTTCCTATGCAGTGTCTGTCCACTTCAACGGCCGTAGTTTGATTCTTGCAATCTCCGTGTTCGGCGCTTTTCGAGCCTGATGAGGCCCCGCGTATCACTTCCATGGAACTGGTTGGTCAGCTCCACGGGTTATGCAAGCTTCTTTGTTATGCAAAATGGTTCCAAGTGTTATTTTTTACGAAAACTTAACACTTCAAGCGTCATACACAAAATATTCCATAAGCATATTCCAGCAGCAAAAGTGTTGTCTGTTTTAGTGACGAATCCTGGCTTTGAATGCTGACAAACTTCTGACAGCGAATTTTTTTTTTTGTTGAAACAGACAAAGACGAAGAAAATTAAGATTTTTTTTCTGCTTTAGCCGATCGTTCCTATTTTCACTGCAAACATCCGAGAAGCATTTCGAAGCGTGAGCCTTCTCAAGTCCATGTGGAGGTGGTTGTATAGTCTGACCAAATTACCTCTAGTCCCTATTTATGGTGGATTTCCAGTTAAACTACGAACCTACGTTGGGGAGCCGATAATGCCGGACCCTGACATGGAACCTGCTGAACTGGCCGCTAAGGTAAGAAAAGGCTAAAATGGCTTTCACACTACGAAGCACAATAATACTCAGAGCAAAGTAACACTAGGCAAGTCTTGGTGCTACTCCCATACTCCCTAGTGTTATTTTGCTCTGATGATACTAGTGAGTAGCTACGTGACCTATGCTTTCCATTTAACGGAAACGGGCCTTACCCATAGCGCTGCCCACTACGCTCAGAACATTCAAAACGAGACAGACATGCGGAATTAGAAAATTTCTAGTACAGCTGACATGCAATCTGCATACATCCGAGGAAACAAGAGAGGTCGCATCTTTTTATTTTTGTGTTTGGAATATGGAATTATCGGAGCCACGACGGATTGAGTTTCGGTAGGGACGTTCTCTATCGCTAGTGAAGCTGGTGTCGCTGCTATTCGAGTGTGTGTCACTTTTTTCAAATCTTGGCGCTACTCTCTAGTGCAGAGCAAAATAACACTAGCGAGTAGCGCCAAGACTTGAAAAAAGTGACACACACTCGAATAGCAGCGACACTAGCACCACTACCGATAGAGAACGTCCCTACTGAACTCAATCAGTCGTGCACCAGCGCTGGCTCCAATAACTTCATATTCTGAACACACAACGCCCCCTGTTTCCTCGATGTATGCAGACCGCATCTTAACTTTACTAGAAATTTGTAAACCCGCAAGTTCGTCTCGCTTTAAATGCCGCAAGCGTAATGGGCTGTGCTACGAGTATGGCCCGTTTGCGAAGCATGGAAAGTATAGGTTCTCCCTATTGTTATTTTGCTATGTATTCGAGTGTGTATCACTTTTTTCAAGTCTTGGTGCTACTCTCTAGTGTTATTTTGCTCTGGTATCGGCCCTGAAGTAACTACGGAAACACCTATTTAGTAATTAGATTTGGAGTATCCGTACTTGCCACACAGGGGAAGATGTCCATGCCCACGTCCTTCGTTCTTGCAGCCAACCCTGAATCACCTGCCTGTGTGGCCAGAGGTAACAAAAGGAATAATCTTTTGGGTAAATGAAATTCATTCATTAGTTCAGTGCACATAAAAGAAAAAGATGAAGTGTTGGGTGGGACCTCTTTATCCCTGCATTAGCTCACCAATCTGTTGCTACTTGATTGGTTCTAGGAACCTCTACACATATACGTGAATGACTATCGCCAAGTCAGCACAAATGATCTTAGGGAAGATATGTGCCTGTAGAAAAATTAATTCCGGAAATATATGGGGTTTGTTTTCCTTGTTTAGAATGTCTACCCATCACGTTTAGGTTTCAGCTTACTTATAGAGCAACAGAAAGAAAAAACAGACTAAACATAATGGCAATTAGTCATTCGGCATTCCGTCGTAAGGTATTTTAAGTAGCCTAATGTATTTTCACGAACACGAATGGTTGCCAGTTTATACAGCAATTGCTCTCTGGAACTCTACTCCTTGCGAACTTGCACACATAAACGCGTTTTCTCTGTGTAAACAAGTATTTTCGCAGTCTTAAAATACATCTCTAGTTTTGCAGGGTTTTGATCTTCCCGCTTGGATGTTAGTATGTCCACTGGCTAGTGATCTAAACTCGCAAAAAACTTGGATTAGTATAAAGATACTGATAAAGTATCTTTATTCCCCTCCAGCATTGATCGAGAAAAGCCGGCGTGGAATTAAGTACGTGCGTTAAGAGTCAGCTACAGAGTGACCCTTAATGCTTGGTTGACGTACTGTCTATCTGCGTTGAAACGCTGCGTTTCTGTACTATGCATCAACGGTGCGTCTCGCCGCATCTGTTTTTCGGCGAAAAGTTCAACTTTTGCGTCGGAGGAACCAAGAGTAGGCTTTATGTTATTTATTTGTTAAACTTTGTGAAGTTTGAATCTGATTTTCTAGGTTGCGGCCGCTGTCGAGAGCTTGCGAGACCAGCATCAAATCATTCCCGGTTCGATCTGGAGAGCTCTACTTGAGCGTTTCTAGTGCAAAACACAGCTGTGATATTTTGACTATTGCCTATTAGTGTTTTCATGCTTGTGCCAGCAGTGAACCCGATTTCCTCGGCCCTCTGCAATTTGGGTATGTGATGTTCCTAAATGTATCATTCGAGGATGAACTGAACGAAGAACAAGATAAGTCTCGTCGGAGAACAAGGCTACCGACACAACCAACCTGAGGATTATACTGTCTCCGTGCTTAATTACATCCACTGAATAGAGGAGTACGAGAGGCTGTGCCCGAAGCTTTAGTTCCACCAAGAACAAATAATCACAAGCACCTCCGTCTCCCTATCTCTGTAATACGACCGAATATATTCTTGATACCCTGCCCGGTGCAAACAAGCGGAGGGTAGGAGCTACGCGGAACATCATAATTCGTTACCTCTGCAAACAGCTCTATCGCAGTAGAGCCCCACAGAAGAAAATTCGTTACGAACGCCGTCTGAGTCGTCTTTTGCAGCTGATTGGTTGTCTATCATTGTGACGTCACATGTGACGCACTGCACAGCGGTCTCTCCACGCCTGCAGGCCTCCTACATTTTTCCATCCGGTATGCGCAGCGGCGTAGAGGGAAGTAGACGGGGATCAACTGGAATCTCACAGCAATTACCTCTAGCTCTGCTCGGTTTTGTCAGGGTATCCATAGTCGCTGCATGGGACCAAAGTCGGAGGTTTTATTGGATTATTTGTTCTTCGTTCCACTCAGGCACGCTCAGTGATAACGAAGTTTTTGTGAATCCAAGAGCGTGTTCCACCCCTCTACCAATAGTAACTATTAGTTACTATTTCCGTTCCAGCCTCACGAAAAGTTACTACGCTGACCGTTCCAACCTTCTCAAATAGTAACTAATAGTAACTATTTGCTTACCACGCTCGGGAGCGTAGTAAGCGTAGTAACTACGCATCTCTGCAACGTGATTGGTCGATCAGCCCGCGGCCTGATATTTGACCGAAAAAATTCAAAAAGCGTTCCAGCCTAGCGTAGTAACTACGGTAACTAGCGTAGTAACTACGGTAAGTAGGGTGGAACACGCTCCAAGTATGACTCTTCTGTTCGGAAGCGGGGATAAAGACAGTTGTATTAGGACCATAATCGCATTTTAGTTCACGTGCATTGCCGAATAGCATGCTTCAATCGAAGCTGTTACGCCGCATGTTTCAGTCACGCCAAATTGTGTCGTTTTGGTTAGGCTACCTATTGACTTCGCTTCTGACGTTCGTCTCTACCTACACTGTAAGAAGTTTCATAACAGACAACACACAGATGCGCGGTTTCAAACAGATAACACTTAGGATGTTATGCATAACACAAAATTGCCAGGAAGAGCTGAAAAAGCATCTGCTGACTTTTCCGATATCATAATGAAAAGAAAAGATAGTCAGCAGATGTTTTTCCGGTGATGTTTCGGCTCTTTTTGTATGCATAACGTTTTAATGCGTAACGTTTGAGAACATAACAGCATAACAGAACATAACAGTTATCTGCTGAAACCGCACATCCTTGTGTTATATGTAATGAAACTTCTGATAAGCGTTAGGAAGAAACGTAGCCGAAGTGCTTCACCGTTCGTCAAGAAACTTTGGTAATGTTTAACAGAAGGATAAACAATTTCAATAGACAACAATTTGGCTGTTATCTACTAATGTTACAGAATATTTCCGTTATGACCTTTTAGTTGTTATGTTTTCGTTAAAGTCACATTGCAGACCACCTTTATTGTTGTTTATAAAAACACAATTCGTCTGTAACATTAACAGATAGTGTTTTGTGTTATCTTTTGAAATTGCGTATTCTTGTGTTAGATGTGATGAAACTTCTGACAGTGTTGCCAGCAGCGCAAGTCCAAGGCATGAAAAGGTCGGATGAAACGCCAGATAAAGTCGATAAAAATGCCATTATTGTGAGTCTCATAGTTATTGTGCTAACAGACGGACGACAAACTTTCCTATTGGAAGCGAGGAATGAGGGTCATTTGCTAATGCTGTTGTGAAGTTTTTGGAAGTGGCGGGTTGCTCGGTGCGCAAACCGTGAGCTTTTTCATTCGCTCTGCTAGTGAAGATCTCAGTGCTATAGAGTGCTTGTGGGAAGTGACATTAGGATGAACTACATTTTAGTCATGTTGTATATGCTTGGATTTCAGGACCTTTTTTCCCCCACCTGGGTTATAGTCTTTACGGTGAAACCCAAATTTGACATTTTTTTTTAGTCTTTATCGCACAGTTGTCAGCATAAACAAACGATGGTGACAATCTGAAGGCCAAATTTAATAATAAAAAAAAAAGCTTTACAGCAGATAAGTCCATACAATTTCGTAATTCAAACCAGAAAATTCTGTAATGTCGGACGTCGAAGACATTCAAGTAAAAGATATAAGGCTTCAATGCAGTGGCTTCATTTCAGTACACCTTAGGGGGGGGGTGGGCAACGATCAATTTTGTGCCCCAATCCAGTCCCAGGTTTATTACACAAGTTCAAAATTTAATTGCTCGTTGGAATAAATTTAAAATAATTTTTGGAATATACCTTGAAATAAAGAATTGCTTTACATTTTGAAACCTATTTAGCGGACAAAATAGCACAAAGCAGGAAGACTTTCTAGGAAGAGCCATGACCCCCCCCCCCCCTCCCAATGGCGCGTCTGCTTCAGTGTAAGCTGACACAGAATTAAAAACGATCATGAGCTTAACCTAAAGACGGCGATAGAAGAAAGTGCCAGCTTAAAGGTGTTGGTGGAAAACCTGAAAGCTGAAATGGAAACAGAGAAAGCTAAGCATGCCGATGAGCTTAAAATTGTGAGCAGCTCAGAAACGGATAAGTCTCAGCATTTGTTAGCTGAAATAAAGACTGCGACGGGAGAAAGTGCTGACTTGAAGGTATTGGTTGAAAGTCTGAAAGCTGAATTGGAAACTGAGAAAGCTAAGCATGCTGAGGAGCTTAAACTTCTGTGCAGCTCAGAAACCGATAAATCTCAACACCTCTTAGCTGAGAAAGAACGTCAAGTTGTTGAATTGAAAACAAAGCTTTGGCCGTCGTAGGCGAGAAATCGCACCATTTTTTTCACCTACAGCAGTTCCTTGAAAGAAGCTCTCTAAATTGTGGACTTAAAATTGCTATTGACTTAATCCGCTTTATTCTCGCCGTTCCCCGAGGACTCCACTTGACAAGTCCCCGCGTTTTTGTTTGTCCCAGGGACACACTCCCCGTATTCTCGCGAGCCCTCATGGACGGGGAATGCTCCGAGTATCATCACCATCATCAAAAAGGACTCCCTTTTAGATTTGGAGGGGAATCAACTTTTGCTGGTGTTGGTGCAATGTAAAATTAATTAAAAATAATAAACAAAACCAAAAATAAAGAAGATCCAGACTAATTTTGTCAATTGCATGTTTGTTTTAAGAACAAAATCCGTTTTGGAAGCATTCCCCGTGTTCTCGCTATTTACTGTACGCGGAGTGCGCGTGGAGTGAGTCCCTGTATCCTCGCCGTTCCCTTCGATTCCCCGAGGAGTCCTCGGGGAACGGCGAGAATACGCCTTAGGTTTCTAGTGATAGCCTGAAGGGGATCCTTGATAAGGAGGGCAGAAATATCGCGAACAAAAACTCCAACAGACAAACCCGTTAAAAAAAGAAAATTAAACACAATTCCAATGAATCAGCGCCTAGAAAAGACATTACAAATACAATAATACACGCATCGAACTGATTTTTCTGAGTGCTTATTTTCTGTTAATTTCTTAGAAATATCTCTCACCTTGTACGTACAGTTGAATTGCTTCCGAGTTCGAATCTGTATTTTCGAACTATGTCACGATCTTTTCAATCTTTTCAATATCTTTTCACGATCCTGGTGTCTTACTCTTTGTTATTTGTGATCTTGGATTTCCTGTGATTTTTTGTGTAACAGTAAATTTATGTCTCGAAATTTGTTATTTTGTCTGCGCCCACTTCTTTTAACTGGACTGTGCACTCTCATAACACAGTGTGACCCTGGCCTGTGGTGCACAGTCCAGTTTTCGCAGTAAATTTTTACGCATCGCATGCAGGTTTAGGAACAGATTATTCGATGTTTATACACACACCTTATAGGGCGCAAATTAAATAGCAATCAGGTGAGGAGTCCTGTGTCCAAGCAAGAGCTTTCGGCAATTGGCGTAGGTACGAGGGGGAAACAAATTAAATTAGTTGATGCTTTAAAGGAACAGAAAACTTGACTCAAACTTGACTCGGGGAGCTAGCTAACATATCAAGAATGTACCCTGAGTCGATATTGAGAGTAAGAAAAAATCTCGTTACGACCATTGCAGTTTCCTGGCAGTTTCCGAGAATTCGATTTCTGAGCAAAAGGTTTGCAAAAAGCAAAAGGTTTGTGTGCCGTGACTAGGAATCGAACCCCGGCCGCCTAGTCGGGAGGTCGTTACTCTGTAGTCTACATGTAAAAAGGCGAACTTTTACAGTACATGAGTGCATAATTACAGTGCATAAGGGGCAAGGGCCTGCCAGCTAGCTTTGGGAACACTAAGGAGGGGGTTCGAGACAGTTCGAGATGACAAAGAAGGGGGGGCCTGTCGACAATAAGACCCTATATATTTATCCAAGCCCCCCCCCGGGCGATTCGATGGCCGAAAGTTGCGTAGTCAAGTTTACTGTTCCTTTAACGACAGATTGCAGACAAAACACACAGAGGCGTCATTTCGCGATTAGCTGGGTCCGATAAGGTCAAAGTTTGGTGTTTGACCTTAGTAAAATCCACTTTACACGCAACTGCTTGTCATAATGGTGTCAATCACTTTTTCCCTAAAGATTTTATGATATTTCATATGCAGCTGCAACCAATGACGCCTCTGAAAACACAGAAACGGGGAGCGAGGGTTCGTGCACTCTTTTTAGTCGTATCCGTTGCAGCTCCATCTCTAAGGCCTAATTCCCACTGCACTGTCGAAGTTTGGTAACAGATAACACGTGGTTGCGGATCCTTGTGTTAAATATTTATGTTGGACGCCGAGGATATTTCTGTTGACCCCCTTTGAGTGTTATATTTCGAGACACGATATCAGTTATGACTCTTTTAAATGTTATGTTCGGCGATATGGTACATTTAAAAGGGTTGTAACAGATACATTACCATGTTATCTATTATCAAACCTCTGACAGTGTGGTGGCGGACTTCGCTTACGCATTGTTATACGGATTTCTTGGCTTATCCACTAACTGGATGATACAGTACCAAATTTCTTCAGCGCAGAAATCGAAATTTGCAAAGTTAAGCGAAAAACGCTCTCAGTGTGAACTAGTCTTAAAAGTGGTCGCAGCGATGATATGTACCTCACAGGAACATTTCCGCTCTCTGTAGAAATTTTGACCAACCTATCCAGCACATTCAACTTCTCGCTCCAAACAAGTTTTATTTCGTTCAAGCGCGTGGATCACATGCCGTACTTTTTCTTGTATAATAACGGAGGTAGTGTCATTTCAATGGACGACGGCGTTATCTCCACGGCAACGAACTCGCTTCCCTTCGATGATGACAGGGGACCGAAGTAGACGAGATGCTGAAAATAACGAGTAGGTTAACAAACGGAAGTGTTTCCTTTTGCCGCATATGTTCGTATAGGCATGACTGAAGCGCATTGGAAACGTCGAAACTGACGACCTCTGGCTATAACGAAAATACAGCTAAGAGACAAGCGACCTGCGACGCAAAGACGTCCCTGTATTTGGCAGCTTCTCTGCCACTGCGGTGCGCCGGCCGTATGGGAACAAGACCAAAGGTTCCGATGGGATCCCAAAAATTCAATATCTGATCCAGACAGTAGGCTAAGGTTTTTTCTTCGCCAAGCCAAACAGCTAATCATTAAGAAAACCAAGTTCAGATATGGATACAGCATGTATATTTACCCCTATAAGCCGATCGAAACGATCCTACCCTACTTCTGTGATTTTGCGGTTTTGGCGAAATTAAAGAACTACTTGTCCGGCGAAAAACTAAAGCTCAAAAACGAATTCCGCGTATCTCCTTACCCCTATATCCAACATCCCAACTTCAAAGAAAAATTTAACTTCTAACAAATTTTCCGGTTTCAACCGGATTCCTAAAGAACTACGTGTCCGGCTAAAAAATGATTGTCATACGGATTCAGCATCTTTTCTCACCCCTAGATCTATCATCTAATCAACTTCAAATAAAACTTTTACTCTTAACAAATTTTCCGGTTTCGGCCGGATTCCGGGCTAACTAATTGTCTGGCGAGAAAGCAGTTTTCGTATTATTGTTCAGCATACCTTCTTACCCCTACATCGAACATCTAATCAACTTCAGACAAAAATTTTATTTTTAACAAACTTTCCGGTTTCGGCCGGATTCCGGACGAACTACTTGTCCGGCGAGAAAATGGTTTTCATATTCGTGTTCAGCATGCCTTCTTACCCCTAGATCCAACATCTAATCGACTTCAAATAAAACTTTTACTTTTAACAAACTTTCCGGTTTTGGCCGGATTCCGGGTGAACTAGTTGTCCGGCGAGAAAATGGTTTTCATATTCGTGTTCAGCATGCCTTCTTACCCCATAATCGACTATCCCATTAGATGTTTAAAAATATTTTGCTTGTCCCTTAATTTGAACCCCCTCCCCGACCCCTAAATGTAGAGCTACAGGACCCATCTACGAACTCGACCTTACTCTTGACCCAAAGAATGCTGACACCAAGTTTCATCAAAATATCTCATTCCCTTCGAGAGTTATCGTGCTTACAGACGGACGGACAGACGGACGGACAACTTTTGCGATGTCACAGGTATCCCTCCACTTACGTTTTGGGATCCCAAAAACCGGTACTCCAAATTGTCCGTACAGAGCACGTTTCAACAAGCTTTGCCTGAGGCAAACGCCACTTAAAGGCACAGAAAACTTGACTACACAACTTTCGGCCATCAAACCGACCTGGGGGGCTTAGATAAATGTACAGGGACTTATTGTCGACAGGACCCCCCTTCTTTGTTATCTCGAAACCCCTCCTTATTGTTCCCAGAGCTAGCTGGCAGGGCCTTGCCCCTTATGCACTGTAATTATGCACTCATACACTGTAAAAGTTCGGCTTTTTGGGATCCCAAAACGTAAGTGGCGGGATACCTATGACATCGCAAAAGTTGTCCGTCTGTCTGTCTGTCCGTCCGTCTGTCAGCACGATAACTCTCGAAGGGATTGAGATATTTTGATGAAACTTGGTGGGAGGATCCTTTGGGTCAAAGTACAAGTCAAGTTCGAAGATGGGCTCTGTAGCCCTATATTTGAGGGTGGGGGAGGGGTTTCAAATTAAGGGGCAAAAAAAATATTTTTTGAAAGCTATTTAGATTGTTGATTTTGGGGTTAGGAGACACGCTGAATCCGAATATGAAAGTTATTTTCTCGCCCGACATGTAGTTCGCCCAGAATCCGGCCAGAACCGGAAAGTTTGTTAAAAGTAAAAGTTTTCTTTAAAGTTGATTAGATGTTTGATTTCGGGGTAAGAAAACATGCTGAACACGTGATGAAAACCATTTTTTTGCCGGACAAGTAGTTCGCCCGGAATCCGGCGAAAACCGGAAAATTTGTTAAAAGCAAAGTTTTATTTGAAGTTGATTAGATATTCGATTTAGGGTAAGAAGACATGCTGAACACGATGGTGAAAACCATTTTCTCGCCGGAAAAGAGGTTCGTCCAGAATCAGGCCAAAACCGGAAATTTATTAAAAGCAAAATTTTTATTTGAAGTTGATTAGGTGATAGATTTGAGGGCAAGAAAAGACGCTGAATCTGTATATGACAAGCATTTTTACCCGGACATATAGTTCGTCCGGAATCCGGTTGAAACCGTTTTTTTTAGAAGCTGAAGTTTTATTTGAAGTTGATTAGGTGTTCTTTACAGGGATAAGGAGATACGCTGAATTCGTTTTTGAACTATCTTTTTTTTGCTGGGCAAGTAGTTCACTCGGAATTCGGCCGAAACCAGAAATTTGGCAGATGTAAAGCTGGAAGTTTCGATCAGTATCGTCGAAATAGATATGGCTTATACTGGTATATCTGAGCTTGGTTTTCTCAGGTGATTAGCCTGGCGAAGACAAGACCTACTTGTCTGGATCAAATATTAAATTTTTGGGATCCCATCGAAACCTTTGGTCTTGTTCTGTGTTGACAACATACAGGGTTGACACTTTACTAAAATAAATGCACTGGCGAAAAAGAAAAAAAGTACTACCAAAGAAGAAAAGTACTCAGATCGTGATGCTGGGCCATAGTCACCTTGGAAATAAAGGGTGCAACTACCTGACAACTGCTTTTTTCTTTCTTAAATCTGCTGCAAAAGTAAAAAGAAAGTCCTATAATGACTATAATGAGCACAATTGTACTACCGGCGGCAACCCTGCTAACATACTGGTATCAAAATGGTCGTGGGTTCAAAAGGTCGTGGGTTCGAGTCGAATTCTCGGAAACTGCCCGGAAACTGCAATGGTCGTAACGAGAATTTTTCTAACTCTCAATATCGACTCAGGGTACATTCTTGATATGTCAGCTAGCTCCCCGAGTCAAGTTTGAGTCAAGTTTTCTGTTCCTTTAAACACATGATTTGACGTCCGTGATATATGCCGCATTTTTTGTGACCTGCAGACTTGAGCCTCGCCAGTTCTTTTGCGCAAAACGGCTGCGAAGTGCTCTCGCCATTCGTCGAGAAACACCTTTATTAGCCGATATCGCAAGCCGATGCTGGCGAAGCTCAATGTGCTTGCTCGATTTCCCAATTCTTTTTTATTCTAGCGTAGCCTAACTTCTTTTATGCTTTCCCTTCCCTCTGGTAAGACAGCCTAACCATCTACCTGATGACGATAAACTAAAATCTTAAACTAAATAACGTCTCCTAGATTATCAACTATTAGTTAGCTTTACACGTACTACTTTAATTTACGAGTTTCTATATTAAATCTTAGTTGCGTTTTTGCAAATACCGTGGTATCTGAATATCAGATACCATGGTATCTGCAAAAATGCAACTTTTGTCGTTTCCATTTTTTGGGAGTCAAATACTGGTACGTAAGATGTTGAGGCGCATTACCAAAACAACAAACCCTCAATTGAAGTACAAAATATTAGCAAACAAGAGCTGTAAGCTCATATGGCACTTGTAAGGCTTGGTAAAAGTATGAAAGTAGGAATTCGCCAATTCGTGGGTTTTTTGTAATCATTTGTAAGCAAAAACCCTTGAGATGAGAAAATCACAAGAATATATATTTTTTGGAAAAAAAAAATTGCACTTGGCTGTGATGATGCGCACTTTAAGGTTGCTAGAAATTCATTTCTAAGCAAAACCCTTGAGGCAAAAATGATCATGGGCTCATGGGTATCATGAAAATGTAGGTTTCGCTCAAAAGTATTTTTTGTACTTCGCGGTTAAGATGAGTACTTTAAGGGATGGTCGAATCGGGGAAACTGACTATTTCTAAGCTTGTTAAGTCTCTAATGTTCAAGCCAAGTTTCATCGTCTTAGCACATCTTCAAGTACCTTAAATTTCGATCACCAGAATTCTGGACCCCCCTCCAGCCCCCCCCCCCCCCCAGAGTGACCGAATCCGGTCCGATTCTGTCCCTGATGTATCTAGGGCTTACGCTTGTTCTTCCCACCAAGTGTTATCCCAGTCGCTGTATTCTAAGCGTGTCACAAAATCCCCCCCCCCCGACTCCCCCACATTGATCGGATCATGTCCCCACTTGGAACGGGACATCTGAGACATGAGTTCTTTCCGAACATCAAGTTTCATTAAGATCCAATCACCCGTTCAAAAGTTGGACAACCTCAAGATTCCGGATTCCCCCTCCCTCCACTCCCCCCACAATGGTCAAATCGGAGAAAACGACTATTCTTAAGTTAAAATTGTAAAGTCCCCGATATACCTGCCAAGTTTCATCGTCCTAGCACATGTGTAAGCATCTTAAGTCGGGATCACCGGATTCCGGAACCCTCCCTCCAACTCCCCCCGCAGAACTCGGATCCGGTCCGGTCTTGTCAACTATGGATCTAGGGCTTGCGCTTGTTCTTCCCACCAAGTTTCATCGCGATCCGTCCACTCTGAAAATGTCACACAATTTCCGGTTCGCCGCTCCAACTCATCGGTTCAATCACAAAAAAAGTACCTACCTACCTACTCCCCCCACAAGTCACCGGATCCATTCCGGACTTGAAGTGTGACATCTGAGACACGAGGTCTTTCCAAATATCAAGTTTCATTAAGAACCGATTACCCGTTCAAAAGTTATAAATACGTATATATTCCGGATTCCCCCTCCCTCCACTCCCCCACGGTGGTCAGATCGGTGAAGTGACTATTTCCAAGTTAGTTTGATCGGGTCCCTAATACGCCTGCCAAGTTTCATCGTCCTAGCACATGTATAAGCATCTTAAGTCGGGATCACCGGAATTCCGGAACCCTCCCTCCAACTCCCCCCACAGTGCTCAGATCCAGTCCGGTCTTGTCAACTATGTATCTAGGGCGTGTGCTTGTTCTTCCCGCCAAGTTTCATCCCGGTTCATTTCCGGTTCCCCCCCTCCAACTCCCCCAAAAATCACCGGATCCATTCCGGACTTGGTGTGTGACGTCTGAGACACGAGGTCAAGTTTCAAATATCAAGTTTCATTAAGATCCGATCTCCCGTCCAAAAGTTATAAATACGTCAATATTCCGGATTCCCCCTCCCTCCACTACCCCCACGGTGGTCGGATCGGGGAAGTGACTATTTCCAAATTAGTTTGGTCGGGTCCCTAATATGCCTGCCAAGTTTCATCGTCCTAGCACATCTGCAAGTACCCTAACTCGCGATCACCGCACCGACCGACGGAAAAGTGATCGGTATATGGCACTTGAGCGAAGCTGCAAGTGCCATAAAAATGACTTCGGTGCCCCCAACAGCCGACGAATCTGGCGGCGAATGTAGCAAGGCCGCCCGCGAAACTGTGCAACACAAATCCGGTTGACTACAAATTTTGGCCCTTCAAGGCAAGCATAATCATCACATACCTCATATTTCCGAACGAAAACGAATGGGTGTTCCATTCCACCGGTTGGAGACATGGGGCAAAAGCTACTCCTGCTTGATTCAGAACTCTCCACATCACCATTTGGGTGGACTATAGCGAGCGAGGAGTCGACCCTCTGAACTTTGGCCTCCGGTTCCTGAAGACTCTGCAATATAATTAGGTTGATTTTAAGCAATAAGAAATACATTACAACGAAAGGTGTGTTATCCTACCCACGCAAAATACTGTAAAAGGGCTCTTCTTTTTCCTTCATGTTATTCCGTTAGTCTTTAACGTTGTCTTACAAATTAAAGCATTATTCATTCGTTAGTCAGTGCGGATCTCATGTAATTGTAGCCTATATATACGTAAATGTCCGCTATTTGGTCTCGCGGAGCCCCCTCTCTGCCAAATTGGCTCATTGTGATGTATTTGTTTTTTTAATAAACAAAATTTGAACTTGTTTTCTATTTTTTCCGCTCTACACAAGCTAACACAAATATCTGACGACGGGGCACCTTCGATTGAACTTGCTGTAAGCGATCGAGCTATTGGGTATGCCAAGTAAAGTAAATGCAGATTCGCGTAGAGAAACTTGGGACTTTCGTTGTGTCACGTTTGTGCCTTTGTGTCCGTGCTTTCCGGGACCGGAGCCTTTTATAGGTCCGAGGTAAGGAACTTGTATCACTGCGGACCCCCATTGATCGATTTATATTGTTATAAATCGTTTTAAATTAAAGAACCTGAATCTGAACCAGGGCTGCTACTTCACCAAATAAAATTTACTACCCAAGTAGCAAAAAAGTACTACCAAAGAACCTCAAACACCTTGTAAATAAAGGGCAATTTGTTTTTTAAAATTATTACTTTTCTTAAAACATACTGCAAAAGTAAACAAAAAATTGTACTAAAAAAAGTACAATTGTAACTACCGTTGGCAACCCTAATCTGAACTCTGTTAGGTCTAGGTCCACAGCTAGGTTTTCTGCGCCTATATAGTCTTCCAAAAACACGCTATTGGCACTGTCAAGAACCAAAACCCAAAGGATTCAGGACTAGGTCGAAGTTCACAATTTGAGTTTTAAACAGTTATAGTAATCGTCAAATTGACGATTGTGATTTATTGTATAGGCCATTGAGGATAATACTGCTATTCGGCATGTCCGTGGAAAGTATTTTGAAATTAAATTGAACTGAATTGAAAACTGAAATGTCTTAACCCTACGAATCCGCACTGGACTGCCGGGCATGCACAGAATTGTATATGTTCCTATTAAAGGCTCGCCGAACCTATTCTGTCTTCAGTCCACAAAATCAAGTCCTTCCGAATGAGCATCGCTGAATGGCAGCAGATATCACAGCAAGAACCCAAGAAAACGCAAAGCTTGGAGTTTTTCGGGACTTCTTCTCCAATCACGGTATGACGCGCCGCAGAATTGACTGTTCAACAGCTCATTTCAACTTGAATGCTTGAGATTTCACATTAGCCCATACAATTAGCCCACATTAGCCCATGACCCAATACAATACCCACCTTGCTTTTGTTGATCGTGCAGATCATAGAGTTGTCGTGGATGATCACCACATCTTCATTGTCCGGATCGAAGCAAATGTTTCTCGCCACTGTGTGTCTATTCAGCCATTCAATCGGGTGCCGAGTTGACAATTCTTTAGAGAAGCTAGTATACCGCAGCTTGTCGATACTATATTCCACAATCTGGAAAAGACAGTCAAAATTATCCGCTAGCCTGTAAGCTATATTTTATAACTTGCAAATGCTTGCACCATAGAGTAATAGACTTACTCGACTAAGTCGATCACTTTTCCTCCGTCTGTCTGCTTTAGGTAAAAAGGTAGGTAAAGGTGTCAGCTATCAGCCTTTACAGGCCAAGCCGGCGGTGCTGATCTCCGATTCTCGGCCCTCAGCCAGGAAGTGCAATGGGGGGTTGGGGGCCAGCCATCCTGTGCTTTCGCACACCCTTCCTGTCACCTTCCCCGGATTTCTCCAGGTACCCATTTGAAGCTGGGTGAACTTTTGGCTTGTCTTACAGAGTTACGCCACTAACCCCCGCTCGAAACCAAACAGTAGGCACGACCGAGACTCAAACAAGGGACCCTTCCCTTGTGAGTTCGACGCGCTAACCATTTCGGCCACGGACGGATTTATGTCTGCTTTAGGGATGATCAATCAATCAATCAATCTCATTTACACCCTTCTAGGCTAACACGGGTAGAAATAATAATAAAAAAAAGAAAAAAGAACACTTGAATGATTTACTGATGTCTGGTTACACACTGGATAAGGAGTTAAGACAGAGGTACGCAATTGCCGGCGAATCTGGTAACAGGAGCTAACGAGGGAGAGAGATAAATTCTCGATCATTCGACTGCAGAAGTAGTCGGCAAGATTGGGCAAGCAAATACAGAACGTTTCTGTTCTGAGAAAGATTTAACGGGGCAGTTTTACACTATGATGCTCATGAATATGTGCGTGGTAACCGGTAGTTTACTTCTGTGTAATTCCACGAACGATAACCACTACACTGTCAGAAGTTTCTTATCAGATTACACAAGGGTGCAAGGTTATGCATTAGCCTAAATGTTGCATTGCCAGGAAGAACCGAAAAACCATCGAAAAAGCATCTGCTGACTTTTCCGATATCATGACGACAAACAAAAAAGTCAGATGATGCTTTTTTCGGCGTTTTCTACGATGCAATATATCATTATTATGTACTACAAATATCATAAGTGGTAAACTTAAAGACAAAAGTGCTCCTCTGGCGGGATTTGAACGGACGATCTTAGGCTCACAAGGCCACTGCTGTACTGAGGGGCTTCTGACATAGTTCGCAAACCACTACAATAGTCAGATAGAAGCGGACCATAGAAACAGCGAGCACGGCGAAGGCAAATTCGTCAGCAGTTCACATCCCCACTGCGAACATATTAAACTCTTAGCTACGACAATTTTAGTTTTAAATATTTGCAATATTATATATTATCGCCCTTGCATAGGGTGATAGCGGAAAAATTTGGCCCGCGGGTAGGCTGATATCGCCCGAGCGCAGCGAGGGTGATATCTGCCTATAATGCTGCAAGGGCCAAATTTTCCACTATCGCCCGAAGAAAAGCAAGGGCGATAATGATTATAACACCAGTACACTTGAAAAATCGAAATAAGCGCAAGCGACAACACTGTAATGCCTGGCGTGATATTTGAAAAGCACTGCCGGCATGCCGTTTTGGATTCCACAGAAACCATGATAGGTAAGCTTTTTTGTTTGAGTTGGTTCTAGTCGATAATGTCTCAGTAAGAATATAGCATAGTGCGACATTCAAACACTTTCCAAAATGAACTTCCAATTGAACTAAAATAACCCTCAGCTATACAGGAGAGGTATCCAACTTTGAATTTACCTAAGTTCAAACTTGGCTTGGAAATCTTACAAGGAAACCCACCCCGGATTAAATCCGCGATCTTTAGACCAAACCACCCATCCCCACCCGGCTAGATGTCAAAGATTTTAATACCTGTACCCCCCTGCTAGTGCTCTTGTTTTAATTTTGTGGTATTCCCCTGATGTTAATAGAAAAAAGTTCCAACCGTGCGCTATCACTTGATATCGCACGGTTGGAACTTTTTTCTTTTAACATCATGGGAATACCAGAAAATTTTGGCTCTGGGTAGGATAGGACTGTTATCAAGGGACTGCACAGTGTACTGGTGTTACTACATATAATTCAAAGAAACTTTACATTTAAGCAGGGTGGTTTGTTCTTACTTCTGTTAAAGTCGATGGTTCGCCCGATCGTTGAATATGGTCACACCACAATGAGGCCATATTAAAATTGTGATATTGAGGCTTGTGACGGAATTCAACGGAGAGCTACAAAGTTCGTATCAGATCCACGCGATCTGCTCTACCAAGTGAGATTAGCCAAGTTGTGCCTCCCCTCCATCGCATACAGATTTTTTAGAGGAGACTTGAATGAAACATTCAAATTAATCAATGGATCATTTTAATCGTTTTAATCAATCGAACATTTTGAAGTGACCGATTTAATAAGATTCAGCATTAACCGTCATCATCGGGGGCACGCGTACAAGATTGCAAAATCAAGATTCCACATGGACGTTTATAAGTGGGGCTTTGGTAATAGAATTGTTGATCCTTGAAACAGCCTTACCGAAGATGCGGTTAACGCTGAATCAGTCAATAGTTTAAAGTGCATTATTGATGGGTTTTTAACTCTGATCAGTTCGATTACTCAAAAATTTCTCAGAGTTACTTAGAGGCGAAAGCCTTTTCTGTTGCTTTGTATTATTACTATTATAGTTGTCACCATGGCCCTCGGGCTGCTCAACAATCAATAAATCTATCTATCTATATTAAAAGGACAAAGATGCTAACCTTGTGATCCGAGTAGACTATTACTAAATTCCTTGTTCCAGCCTGTATTGCCATGGCCGCAGGCAATGCCTTATACCGCGGCACTTTACAAATCAGGGTCCCTTTCACAATATCGATAACTGTGATATTACTGGCACTATCGGATATCGCCAAATACTTAGCATCACTGCTAACTGTCGATAGACGAATCCCACCGGTCCAAGATATGCTTTCACTACAAGACACTGTGTTCTTAAGGGATACTTTATCTTCGCTTAATGAGGCGAACTGAATGGTATTCTTGTCAGTTATGCTAATTAGTCTCTTGTGGCGAATGTGAAGCTGCCTGGAAGGTCTGATTTCTTCTGGGATGTTTCGTATCCTGGTGACTGTTGGAGCTTTCCCGTCCTAAGAAAAAACATTCATATTTACTGTTCGGAAACAAATGGCTTGTCCAGGTCCCTCTCTGACCATTCTGCTTCAAGTACCTTGGATAACGTTAGCATAAGGATGGGCTAAAGGGCTTAGTAGGCATCTTAAAGGACCCGTCGTACCTAGAATGCTAATGCAAACTACTTCCGTATTGTACTCATTAACTCTTAAACCCGAAGATCCAAGTTTCAAATGTTACAACGACACCACACTAATCTTTGCACTTGGCACGATTCATGATTGTCCATGCGCATTATGCTCCCGACGATTGTTCGCGTATCAATGCCGAGTTTTTGCTAGGAGTCAATGGGCCAGGGAAAAGGCTTATGGCTGCCAAAGCCGTGGATAATTTGTTGGAAGCAGAGCTTAGTTTTAAAGTATTCAGATAGTTATGAATAATGGAACATAAAGACTAAATAGTGCGAGGTGTACTTTAAGGCTTTAATTGGTCCAAGAATCTAAGGTTCACAGTAGCCAGCCCGCGCAAACGAGAAACAAGCCCACTCTAAGTTCTTTTACTTCCTTTCAGAATTATGATGACGGAAGCCTTGCTTTAGTAATGGTAAGTTTATATAAGAACAAGGTTCTTCACAAAGCATATGAAATCCCTGAACAAACACAAACTCAATTATTTTCTTATTTGTTTTTTTTTTCCTTTTTTAGCTCTTGTCAGACATCTGTATGCTCTATTGGAGACCGGAAAAAATTGGTAATGGGATCGTCGAGTTGGATCACCCAGTACATCTGAGCCATTTACTCATTAGCTATGGAATCTCACACATAACTGAGAGAACTGACGATACTAATCGCGGGAACGAAACTAGGCGGGCTGGAAATGGCACTAGTTACTGTGAAACAAGCGGTTACAGACCTTCAGCTGTAGCTTGGAGCATCAGGACCCTACAGTCACCTTTCTGTCGGTTTTACACGTCGTGGTATCAGCAACAAACAAATCTTTTCTCAAGTTCCCTTAGACATTGCCTAGATTTCTGTTTAGATTTTTTTTTTCTGAAGTTCGGGCGTAGATGAGCGAGCACGAAAACCTTGCTTCAGGATATCAATCCCCAAACTTACCAAATGACAGCTTAATATCCTTATATCTCTATCCGTCGAGTACGCCACAAAACGCCCATCCTCTGATATATCCGCAGTCACTATCCAATCACGGTTCTTGCTATTAAGTTGTGCCAATCTGATTGGCTCTTTCAGCAAAGGCACATTTTTACCAGGGACAATGTCCTCTACAGGCTCGGGCTTGGCGAGCCGCCAAATGTCAATATGTGTGTCGTTCCTTAAAAGCATCAGTCGGGCTTCTGACGCTATTCGGACAGCATCAGGATTAGGGAGAGGTGGATATTTCAGAATCACCTTCGGTGGGTAGTAAGACCGGGTGAGATGGGCGTCCATACCTGTAAGAAATGGGTTTCACAACTTGGTTACATAATTTTTTTTTTTTTTTTTGCTATCTGTAGGCAGGTTCCAAAATACAATAAAATAACCCCCACCATTACCAGGACATCTGCTTCCATGGTTGCATGCTTCAAAAGGTTTAAAGCTTCTACAAATCTTCTTCGTTTCCCAGCTAGCTGATAATGCTCAACTATCTATGTTAGTGCATAGATAGTTGAGCACTCCAATGCACCTACAGTGGAGGAAGCTCCTAGTCAAAACCTGAACAATAAACTCCATCTGTCCAACAATAAGTCACCAGATGCGTTTTGACTGGCCGGAAATGAGGTAGTTCAGATGTACTATTGGAGGCCGTGTAATTTATGGGGTTTTAACACGGTTTTTCTGACTAAGAAAAAATGAGCTTGTCATGAGCAAAGAGGTAATGTCATCTAGTTAGCTCTGAATCCGGAGATTGGTGTTGAACAGCTTATAGTCTTTTGGTGCAGGGAACTAATACGCTTTGTTGTGCCTTACTGCTTTAATGAGCGTAAGAGTTATTCAGTAGTGCTTCTTTGCACGAATTTCGTGACCGGAGTCGAAGGAACGCTCGAAAGGGGTTTTCAGCCGACTTCGTGCCCTACGAACTGAACCCTGGTGCTGAAACCCTGGTGCACGTAACTGTACTAGATGACAATCTAGAAACCTTCGACTTTGTCTTCAATGAATGAGGCGTGATGGAGTCATTACCACCCTGCAGCTGCAGACCTCTTCGCCATTCAATGGATCGCTGCGCGGACTCACGCGATGTACTGTATTCATTTTTGTATCAATTGTTAACTGGGAGTAACTGGGACTCGACAGTCAAACATCGCTATAGTTTGCTGTATACACAGTAGAACTTGTAGACCGAATCACATGAGAGGGCTAGCACGGGGGCTTCGAGACATTTATCATTTCCTTAATTTTATCCTGCGCCTCACTGAGGCAACACTGTCATCTGAGCAGTAACCTACCTCCAGAAACCAGATGCCCTTTCACGATCACCATCGACCTCACATCGTGGGTGTGTGCAGTCTTCCTATCCACAGAGCGAACCCACTTCTTCACACCGGGCTCCTTTTGAGAGGAAATCCGTACAAACACCTGGATCACAGGGTCTACTCCGCTTGTGTAAGCAGTCGTTTGGTCTTCACTAAGGGCGATGGACAGGATATCCGCCTTGTGCGAGTCGACGGCTGATTCCATAGTACCTGAACGTCCGTCCCAAAAGCACGTTTTTCCCCTACAAAATGTATAAAGCAAAAATTAGGCACGGCTATATACTGGACTTGTATTTGTATCTATCATCCCTCAGTCACTGACAAACCCAATGCGAATCACATATCAACATGTTTGGGGCTGGGGAATAGATGCTGGAACTTTACAGTGAGCTCATTCATCTTTACGAATGTGTACCATTCTAGGTTAAGGGAGTACGGGTAATCTGGAGTGCAGATTAGGCTGAAACCACTCCACTCGTTATCCATAAACAAGCGGCACTGTCTAGGGAGCCGGGAGCCGTACTTTATGTCGTACGGACAACGGTACCGGTAGTTCTCACGGAAACCAAACCATAGGAGCTGCGATTCCGGGATCTGACGTCATTGACTAACGAAAACTTGTATGTGCTGGCTCCTGTTCCGGTAGTAAATGGAAATAGATCACAGGAGCTCCATCACACCAGCTTCTCTTCCGGTAGTCTCACGGAATTATGTACTCAGAAGCTAGGGAGCCGGTAGGTGATACCGGAAACTATATCATGGGAGCTTGTGTTACGGCAGTGACTGTCTACATGGAATATGGAACTCAAGGAATAGTTTTGATGAGAGCTAGGATGTCGGGATTTTCACTGACTCACATAAAATAACATGAGAAAAAATCTACTACCGAAACCAATATATTGAGAGCTAAGGGATCGGTAGTAACCACTATTTGTTGAAAAATGGCCAACTCACGGACACAGATGGCTATGGGCAACCGGTAACGTAGCCTGTAAGACATAAAGTACGGCTCCCGGTTCACCAGACAGTGTCTAAACAAGCATGATCTGATTATGAGCGTGTTCAAACCTTCTAACTATTTTCGTTCAAACCTCGTGAAAAGTTTCAAAAGTTACTACGCCGACCGTTCAAACCTTCTCGAAATAGCAACTGATAGTAACTATTTGCTTACCACGCTCAGGAGCGTAATAAGCGTGACAACTACGAATCTCTGTAACGTGATTGACCGGATTAGCCCAATTTTGAAATAGAAAATGCGTTCCAGCCTCGAGGCCAAGAAGCCAGGATTCGTGACGCCATGGGTAGTAACTACGGTAAGTAGGGTGAAAGACGCTCTATATCACCAAACAGGCAGGCATGCTTCTGCTGCTTATTTTTTCAGATCCAAATTTGTATGGCTCTACAGTATTTTCAGTTTCAACGGATTCCAGTACAACCATGGATCCAAAGGATAAAACAAAGCAATAAAAATGTATGGACATTCTAAAGTAATGTTTTAATTTTTCCCTCTTGTTCAGGTGATACTTTCAAGTCTTTCAACTTCCAAACATAGAAGAGATAATGGTTTGTACAACTTTTGGTAATCAACCAAGCCATAGGCCTAGGCTATATAAGAAATATAGCTCAACTCACTCCTTGATTATCTATTTGATCAGAAAACTAACAACATACCCAAATTCAGAATTCATTTTTTTACCCTATTACCCCCCCCCCCCACACACACACACAGTCAGGTATGTCTGGTAATTAAGTTCATTCATAAATTCTAGTCTGAACAGATTCAGGTCAACTTTAGATCCAAAGCATGCAACAATAATTCTAATCTAATTTCAACCATTTGACCCTAATTCAATTTTTCATTTTCAAATTCAACCTCCTTTCTTTCTTTTCCAATTCAATCTCCAGTCAAAATTTCCGAGTTCCTTCCCCACCTCTAAACTTCTCACTTCTCTTTGAAAGCACAAAACAATCCCCATTGTACCAAAATGCCATGTGGGAGCTTCCTGTCATCCAATCCATGCAGATTATTTTGCAAATCACAGCCATAATGTTTTGACTCATTCTCTCATCCCTTCACAAGTCAACCAAGTGATCTACTGGGTTACCTGTGGGAGAGAGATCCCGAAAACGCAAGTCTCTTAAACCAAGAAAGCTGGTGTAACATACACTTCAGCAGACTTTGAAGTTTCCAAATAGGTTTTCATGCTACTTTAAATGCTTTCAAAATCCAAATCAACTTGCATTGTAAATCTACTTACCTGGAATCACCACTGATAATTGAGAAATCATCTGTTATAGCAACAGACCAAACTAAAGTCTCCTGCTTCCTCTCACTCCTTCCAGTGGCCATTCTCACCAAACACTTGCCATTTGATACACTAAAAAGTCGAACCATGTCAATGGAGCCAGTGACAATAAAATTAGCATCACTTTTCCAAGCAAGGCATAGCACTTTGGACTCCTGTCGATCAAGAGTGCTTCTCATTTCTAGGCCATCCTCAGTCACAACAAACACATTGACAACCCCTTGCTCTGTTCCAGCAGCAATTAGATTTCCTTGATGGCAGGCAGCGAGGCACCAGACACTACCAGCTGTGACTGGATAGTTCTTCTGGAAACAAAAAAGAAAAATACATTTCGATGGAATAATCTACTAGCCCTTTCCAAACAAAAGTAAGATTCTGCTTGACGCCCTCACATCCCTTTCTTCAGTCTCCCGACCATGAGGGGATAGCAAATTAATCTTTCAGCTCCACAAATAAAACTCAGCTCAACTCATCTGATTAAGTCATTCCAAGAAACTACTAATAATCAAACACAAAGAAGAACTGCAGAACTGATGGTGACAGCCTGAGCAGGAAGTGGAAAACTTAAGCTCTAATATTAGAACTCTTCAAGGACCAATAGTAGCCTACTTAATCTGCCACAGCTCTCCTACATAATCATAAACTTCAGGATTGCACTTTTCGCCATTGTTAGGTTATATACCTACATTTTTTTAAGGCTTTTTCAGCTGAGACAAGTTTGACAGTCAATCAGTGCAAACTCTGCAGAAAGCTTGCGCCTCCCCCAATAATTTTAGCAAAAAGAAGGGCAAGATGAAGCCAAGCGTAACTCTTTTGCTGGTCTTGGAAAAGTCTAGGAGCAGTGAATTAACTAATTCTAAAAACTTTGGCTCCACAAATACCCAACTGCCACTAAACAAAAAATTTAGCAGAGGTGCCTGCTATCAGGTAACAATGCCCTCTTTTCTGACCTAACACAATTCTGGATAACAATTCAAATTTGTTACCTTTGGCTGGAGGTTCACCAGACAGTATTCTGTCACGGTTCCTTGCAGTCCAGCAGAAAACAGCCTTCTTTCTGATACTGTGTTGTCCCAGCCCCATGTTACAGCTTCAACAGAACTTTCGGCTTCATAGCTTCCTGGTATGGTTGCTTCAAGTTGGTTCGCATTAGCCATATTCCATATTTCAATGGCATTGTCAGCTCTGTAAAATCAAATTAGAATGTACCCAACCATCTACATAGCAATTCCAGTGCTCACACACAAGTGTGTGACAACACAGGGTAAAGCCCATATCCCACAAACAACTAAACATCTTCCTTGGCTTGCAGCAGAATCACAGAGATTTTGAAACACATAGGAGGATCCCCTTGCAGTGTCCAAGATGTGGTTGACAGAAAATAAGTTGGGAGTTCAACAAAGTTCCATCACCATTTTTAGACATTGGGTTTTGAGATAATAGGTGCACTGACTGAAGTGACTGATAGTCTAAGTTCTAGATTCTTTAATCAAATCTGATTAAATCATACAAGCAGGGTAAAGGCAGACAATCAAGGTTTCTGATTCCAGCATAGGGTTACCATAAAACACAGATAGTGGTATCATGCCTAAATAGGCCTTAGTGTCCTCCAGAAATTCAAGCTGAGAATTATCTAGAGAGGTTTCCTACAAGTATACCTTAATTACCTTAATTCACACTTTGGAGCGAATTAATATCAAAAGCTCTAAAGACAAACAAGACCCCAGGAACAAAGCCTAAAGGGCATGATCCTCTGCTAGGCTAATATTCAAATAAGCTCGCAGTAGAACTACGCTTATTTGATAGTCATTTAATACTGAAATGTCAAAAAGACAAAAACATAAAACCCATAGGTACCAAATAAATATTACTACAAAATACTAGCCACAAACATTTTGTTCAGGTCCAATTGAACACACACAACAAATGTTTTTTTTTATATATTTGTTCTTAACTTTCTACTGTTTTTTCCTACATCATTCAAATCAACATTTACAATCTACATGCAAACTTATTTGCCTTGCTGTCTGATTGGTCAAATCAACCATTTAGGGAAAAGAAAAATTTCCAAAATATCCGATCATCTCCAAATTACTTTTTTGCAAAAAAATGGCTGAAGCATTTGACTGTTTAAGTATATCAAGTTTGTTGTTATTTTCCTTTTCTATTTGACTATTTCTACAAGCAAGAAACAAAACAAAGGTAGGCTACCGTAGTGAAAAATTGAGAGAGGAGTTCAAATAAGCACACCTCTACTGTACCTCCTGTAAACTGCCTGCAAATGAACTGTTCCATTTACTGTTACAACTAACCCTATCCGTCACCCTCAGAGGAGGGCCGTCCTCCTATAAATGAACCTAGTGTAACACTTAAGCAAAGCACTCTTGAAAAACGACCATGCGCCTTGAAGCTAATTCACCAGGCTCAAAAGAGACACACAGCAGAGCCAAACCATCAGTTTTGATTCAGATTGCTGGTCAGAGTGATGGGCTGTGTTGTGGCTCAAAAGGCGAGGTTCAGGTCAGTCTAGTACACTAGGCCCTTTTTTGATACCCATTCACAAACGGGGTGGCATGCCCCCAGGTGTGAGTAGGGTACTCACAGGGGTGGCCCGAAGCACTCAGGCCAGGGGGGGTGAGACCCCTCGTTTTAACGACTCTTGTGTCAAAATATACGACTCGCGCGTACCCACAAAAATGAGCCGTTGCCGCGATTCTGCGCCAAAAACAATCTAATCGGTGTAAAACTAGCTGCAACGGTTCGGTCGAAACTATTATTGTAATAAGATTTGATTATACAGACATTCACAACCACGGCTTTTCTTTTCAGCTATTTTGCTTTAAAGGAAAGCTTCCAACGCTTGTACCGGACAATTTAAAGCAAGCGCCGCAGGCGATTTTTTTTAATCCCTGTTTGCCCAGCAGAATCCAACTACTTGGCATATAGATTCCAGCCTTTGGTGTGCTTCAGATCTAACGATTTCTAAGCCTAATCGCCAAATAAATGACGCATCTTTCTTCTGAATACAGAATACTACGATATGCACCATCGGTGGAAGTTTCTGAGCGCCGAGGGGCAGAGCGTCTTTTTTATCCCAATGAAAAGTAAGGAATAGCTATAAAATGAGAAATAAAAAGGGGGATGAAAAGTCCGTCTAAGAAGAGACGAAATAGTGGTAACTGATAAATATTAATCGATACAGAGCAGAATTGTTGGGAATTTAATGCGGTTAAGACATGCTTACTCAGAAACAAATTGAGGAAAATAGGTTAATAAAAAAATAAAATAAGATTTATGAACGCATCGAACTCCGACACGACTGTGCAGATATGAACTGGACTTTTAATGGTTAAAAAGACATTCGATTCACGAATGGGACTTGAACTTCGTTTTTTTGGGCAGGTAGTGTAACTGTAGTTTGACATGTTTTGATTAGTTATGAAATTGCAACATGCCGTAAAATCCCCAAATGCAGAATATTAAAGCACACATGAAAGGAATTATTTGCCTCTGATCTGCCTCAATCTTCATCTGCGACCTTTCCATGAAATCGCGTCCGAGTTTCACTACGCGACAGAAGAGCTACACAAAACATTAAGAATGAAAAGTTCACTGTCAGAATAAATTAACATAAAGAGATATCATTTTCGATTTGTAGAAGTGTCCATATATTTTCGTATGATAGACTGTGGGATTTTGCAAAGGCATTTTAGATGTGCTTTAAAACTAGCATAGAAGCCAAAAGTGTACCTCCAGACTTCAGTGAGTTATTCCAGCCTCCAGGTACCAACCTCAACCTTGATTTATAATCAATATTTTTCCACTGTCCTCAGTACATTTGCAACGCCAGTCTCCTGTCTCTCGAATTTTGATGACTTTTCCAATAATGTTAGAAATTTTATGCCTTCTTATCCACTTTTAGTCAAAGTTGTATCCACAATCCATACACAAAACCTTGTCTCTCGCTTTCACTCTATCCAGTCAGACTTCACCTAAACGACCAACTTATAATAATTTGATATACTAAAATCTCAAAGACCCAAGTTAGACTTAGTTAAAAATCACAATGGAATAAAAAGGTTTTTATGGCACTTGCAGCTTCGCCCAAGTGCCATATACCGATCACTTTTCCGTTGGTCGGTCTGTCTGTCGGTCGGTCTGTCGGTCCGGTGATCGCGAGTTAGGGTACTTCCAGATGTGCTAGGACGATGAAACTTGGCAGGAAAATCAGGGACCCGACCAAACTAACCTGGAAATAATCAGTGTCCCGATCCGACCATCTGAGGGGGAGTGGTGGGCCGGGGAATTCTGAAAATTAAGTAGTTTTTGTCACACTTTTTCGAGTTCGGGTACTTCCAGTTGGGCTAGGACGATAAAACTTGGCAGGAGCATCAGGGACCCGACCGGACTAACCTGGAAATAATCAGTTTCCCAATCCGATCACCTGGGGGGGAGTGGAGGGCTGGGGAATCCGGAAAATGGGAGTAGTGTGTAACTTCCGAACGGGTGATTGGATTGGAATGAAACTTAATAACTGAATAAATGGCATACCTCTGATGTCCCATTTGAAGTCCGGACCGGATTCGACAGCTATGGGGGAGTTGGGGGGGGAGACCGGAAATCTCGAGAAACGGTTAGAGTGGAGGGATCGGAGTGAAACTTGCTGGGAAGAACAAGCATCTGCTCCAGATAAATCGTTTATACATTTGGAATGGATCGGGACACTGGGGGGGGGGTGGAGGGGAGTTTCCCGGAATTCCGGTAATGGCGGTTTTGGGGATTTTCACGACGAAACTTGGGAGGCGAATCAGGGACCAGATCAGACTGACTTATAAATACAAATTTACATGATCCGATAGTCGTGGGGGGAGTAGCGTGAGGGGGAATCCGGAATATCGAGTCATGCGTAACTTTGGAACGGTTGATCGGATTTGAGTGAAATTTGATAATTGATCAGAGGACATGTCTCTGGTGATCTTTGTCATGTCCGGACCGGATTCGATAACAATGGGGGGGGGGGAATACGTGACCGGCTCAGACTGGGGAGATCGGGATGGAACTTTGTGGGAATGATAAAGAGATGCTCTGGATAAATCCCTTACAGAACCGGATTGGCTCCGGCGACTGTGGGTCAGTTTGAGGGGGGGGGGGGGTCCGGAATTCCGGTGATCGCGATTTAAGTTACTTCCAGATGTGCTAGGACGATGGAACTGGGCTGGAATATTAGAGATTCGACAAGATTGGCTCAGAAATCGCCACTTTCCAAATCCGACATTCCTTAAAGTACCAATCTTGACCGTAAATTTAGAAAAATACTTTTAAGCAAAATATACATATTCATGATCCCCATGAGCCCATGATCATTTTTGCCTCAAGGGTTTTTCTTACAAATGAAGTTCTAGCTCCCTTAAAGTGCGCATCTGAACCGCAAGGTCGAAAACTACTTTTTTTTATCAAACAATACATCTCAACCCATGATCATTTTTGCCACAAGGGTTTTGCTTAAAAAGTGATTTTATCACCCTTAAAGTGCAAATTTTTAACCGAAAAGTGAAAAAAAAATCTTTTTACCAAACGGGTAAAAATCAATGATCCCTAAGGGCCTGTGATCGTTTTGTCTCAATAGTTTCTCTTGCAGATGAATTTCTAGCGCCTATAAAGTGCATATTATTACAGCCAAGTTTTAAAACAAAATACTTTTTCTCTAGCTCCCTTAAAGTACGCATCTGAACCGAAAGGTAGCCTTAAAAGTACTTTTGATCAAACACTACATCTCAACCCATGCAAGTGCCATATGAGCTTACAGCTCTTGTTAAAACAAGTGAATGCTGCCATGACGAATCATGTCTCCGACCTAACGGAGTTGCAAAACCTGGTTTAAACGAGTCGGCTCCTTCGACAGGACGGGAATTTACGACTAAAGCTGGATAGTGCCACAATTGACAATTTTTCGGGATTGTCGTTGACTATAACGAGTGCCCGGGATCTCGGCGAGGCCAAATACACGACTAATACGACTGAGCAAAAGAGTTTGCGAAACCTGGTTTAAACGAGTCGGCTCCTTCGACAAGACGGGAATTTACGAGTACAGATGGATAGTGCCACAGTTAACAATTTTTCGGGATTGTCGTTGACTATGACGAGTGCCCGGGATCTCGGCGAGGCCAAATACACGACTAATACAACTGAGCAAAAGGGGTTGCGAAACCTGGTTTAAACGAGTCAGCTCCTTCGACAGGACGGGAATTTACGAGTACAGCTGGAGAGTGCCACAATTAACAATTTTTCGGGATTGTCGTTGACTATAACGAGTGCCCGGGATCTCGGCGAGGCCAAATACACGACTAATACGACTGAGCAAAAAGCAAGGGGGGTGACACCCCCCCCTGCACCCCCCTTCGGGCCACCCCTGGGTACTCATACGTATGTGTACCCCTTCTTCCCCAGAGGTCTACCAGTCTACTACATTTTCTAAATCAAAATTAATTACTGCTTACTGACTGCTTTGTTAGGTCTATCGATACTGGCAATAAATAGCCCTGCTTGAGAGCTGTTTTTCATATTTATTTTCGAATTTTTTGAAGCTAATAACCTGGTAAAAGGTTATGACAGAAGAGAGGAAATTACAAAAAGATGGCGCCAAATGCTGTGCACGCTACCTAGCGTTGACATGCGCAATGAAATGTGTCAAACAATACAGATGGCGCAATCGACGACATGGCGGGTCGCCATGCGTTGTTTGGGGCTATCTATGTTTTTAGCACTAACAGCCTGCGCATGTAGACGCAAGGTGGCGTGCACAGCATTTCGCACCAATCTTTTTGTAATTTGCTCTCTTCTGTTGGCCCTTTTTACCGGGTTATGAGCTTCAAAAAATTCAAAAATAAATATATAAAAAAAGCTCTCACGCAGGGCTATTTATTGCCGGTATCGATAGACCTGATGAAGCAGTCAGTAAGCAGTACTTAATTTTGATTTAGAAAATGTAGTAGACTGGTAGACCTCTGGGGATTAATCCAGGTTGTTACTGGAATTGGAAACCTTGGAAAACACAATTCAAATACAGGAAAAATTGAGTCTCCAATATGTACCCATTGCGGAATAGATGAAGAGACAAATAATCACTTTGTTCAAGAGTGCCGAGCATGGACAAGGCAACGACTGGAAGCATTCCACTCTCCGAGTGTCGATTTCCACGAGGTAGTGAGAAAAGCCAGATTAAAGGAACTGTCCAGTTACCTTCAATTGACAGGGAGGTTAGACAGGTTTTAAGGTAAGAACGCGAATTAAAGCGGTAGAATGAGTGATATTTGTATCAATTGTTTTATAGAGTGATGTTTTCATCAATTGTATCGTAGAGTGATGTTTTACCATCAATTGTGAATCGGGGGATTGAGACAATGGGCCTTTTGTGGCCTGAGTTTCGGCCAGCGTGTTTGGCCTACCCCACAGAATAAATAAAAAAAATAGACCTCTGGGGAAGAAAGGGTACACATACGTATGAGTACCCTACTCACACCTGGGGGCATGCCACCCTGTTTGTGAATGGGTATCAACAAAGGGCCTAGTGTACTAGACTGGTTCAGGTCACTTCAGTTATAGTTAGTTAGTTCAGGTTAGTCGAAATTTCATAGCAGAAAACACAAAGATGTGCAATTTCAACAGACAACACTTGGGATGTACTCTGTTAATGTTATCGCGACAATCATTATGCATGTAATGTTGTGCATAACAAACTTTTCCAGGAAGGAAACTGCCAAAAAAGCATCTGCTGAATTTTCGGATATCACGATGACAAACAATAAGTCAGATGTTTTTTTGGAATTTTTGTTTTGCTCTTCCTGACAATACTTGTTAAGCATTAGCCTACATTTCATGCATAATGTTTGTTGCAACAACAGATTACAATTTACATCCCAAGCCCAGGGGCGTCCCGAGCGGGGTGTCGGGGGGGGGGGGGTGCTGCACCCCCCCCAGAAGACCTGTAGGAAAAAATTCCGGTAAATTTTAACTGGTGCGGCGAAGCTGTGCCAGTGAAAATTTGACAAATTCACCTGAAATTGATGATTTTTAGGGAATCTACCGGATTATTGCTCAGGGAACCTACCGGATTTTGCTCAGGGAATGTACCAAAATCTTTCACAAGGATCTACCGGAACTTGACTCACAGAATCTGCCGGAATCTGTATCAGGGTATCTACCGGACTTTGTCCCACAGAATCTGTCAGAAACTGGCTCAGGGAATCTACCGGAATTTCGCTGGTAACCGGATAAGTATATAGACTTCAGCTTACAGGGATGACCCCGAAACACAACTTACCAGAGTGATCCGTGCAGACATACAAAACAAAATACAACAAATTCACCTGAACTTGAAGATTTTTAGGGATCCTACTGGATTATTGCTCAGGGAATCTACCAGATTTTACTTAGGGAATCTACCGAAATCTTTCACAAGCAATCTATCGGAACTTGACTCAGGGAATCCGTTGGAATTTGTCTCAGGGGATCTACCGGAATTTGCCCCACGGAATCTACCAGAGTTCGGCTCAGGGAATCTATCGGAATCTTGCTTCTTACCGGATAAGTACAGACTCACAGCATACAGGAATGACCCCGAAACACAACTTAACAGTGATTCGTGCAGACGGATAGAACGGCGTACCGGAACGTTCACTATGAGTGATTCCGGTAATCTCCTAAATTTCTTTAGCTTTCAAAAATTAGGCAACCTACCGAAATTTACATCATTTCCAACTATACAAATATTGTTCCAGGAGTAATACCACAGTAGGCTATCGTCTACTCTAGTTTCGACAGCCTTCTGGACTCGCAAGTTGGCCTTGTTTCGACATGTTCTCGAAATTCAGGACAGCCTCGAAAAAAAAAAAGTTTGAAGATATATGTAGCCTACTGCGTTTGTCAGTCATCCAAGGGTAATTGATTTTGTTTTTTCGTGCAAGCAGCACACACTCTGAACGTTATTGCTAGAGCCAGGGTGGAAAAATACAAAATCAATCCGATTTTTTAGTGTTTTCAAATATTAGAAGTAGCCTAAAAGCTTTCTTTTCAGTTAAACTTCAACGAGCTTGTTTTTGTTTACTGTCGTTTTTAATACATAATCAAAGTCAGAACACAGCAGTATTCTAGAGTTCCTGCAGAGATATTCACAAAGTAAATTTCCGGTAAAATCTCGAAAAATTCTGGTAAAATCTCGAAAAATTCCGGTAAAATCCTGAAGCCGCACCCCCCCCCCTAGGAAGGTGTTGGGACGCCCCTGCCCAAGCCAAGTCACAAGTGTTGTCTGTTGAAACTATACATCCATGTGTTACCAGTTGATTTGATGGCACCTATTATTTACCTTTTCTCGAGTGAAAGTATTTATAATATTTCATAGTCCGGCTTCCAAGGACCAAACAAAGGTAGGGTAGCCACTAAAAAAAAAAATAATCAAACCTGAGCTTTTGAAGATCAGAATGTGATTCTCCTATCTTTTAGCTTTGATTTGAGGCCAAAATCACCTCTCTATCTTGTCTCTAAGCATCTTAAATCTTCTTTAGAAAACAGTATTTTACATAAGGAAATGCCTATGTTCATCCATTGACTTTAGGGTTTTGTCCATCTAGTGACCAGCTTGGAACTATGTGCTTCAATGAAATTCTATGAAGCTGGGTGATTTTGAGCTGGTTTTGAGTGCATGGGGAGCCCCAGCAAGTGAGTTAGATGAGAAAATATGAATATGATCATCAAGGTTATAGTCCAATAGACCTATTGCTGCTATAGGCTGCTAACTTTTCCTCCTTACTTAGTATCAACAAATTTTTGTAGCAAGTTCAGCTACTTTTTTTTACATCTAAATTTACATTGTATATTAAGAAATAATATTAAATAGCTAGGACATCTTACTGTTAGCCTTAGTTATTAAATTTAAATAGACAATTTTGTCCTGAATTCAATGGTATTTTTAAAATATTTTTTGGAGATGTTTTAGATAGGTAAAACTGGTAAGGAAAATTCACAGCAATTTATGCATTCATTACAACAAAATTGCCAATTTTTGCCACTAGGTGTTTTTGTGGCTACCCTAACAAAGGGTTTCCCTGGGTGGTCCACATAAGGGGTTTACAGCAGTCGTCAATACACTGTAAACACCCCAGAAGCCCAGATTGGCTACCATGCCATCAGTTACTGGAAACGCTCCATTTTCCAGTAAAACAGGGTGTTTACTGTTGTTGTTACACTGTCACTAGCCTAGTTTTACTTTTAGCCTACCTTCCAACTGCAAGCTTTTGGCCTTCCTGGTTGTAGCTCATACATTTAATTTCCTTGGGAAGCCATTTAAACAGCCTTGTGCTATGTATTATAGACATCTTGAAGATAATTTCCTAGGAATCTTTAACTTTTGAGAACCATGCATGCATATTTGTCACATTTTGTGTTCTGTTTCTTCTGTTGATGTTGAATAGAACTCCCGATTCTCTGTCGTATTTGGTTGACAAAATTGTCCCGACACCTGTCCGACACAATGATGATCTGAAGAAAAATATGATTAAATATACCAATGAAATATCAAAATACGATTTTTATTACAGTTTTAAAATGTAAACTGAAGACTTGCCAGTTTTTATTGATATATTCGTACTTGTTTCAAATTTTAAGAAATCGCAGCGTTATCTTTAGGTAGGTGGATGATCTCTATCTACATCCATACTTTTGTGAACAATAAAATTCGAAAAGCGGCAAATTCGAATATTGAAAAACATGTGCGTCTTGTGTTGATCATCAACACCTCAACCAACTACGACGAAGTAATGCCTGTGTCTGAAGTAGATGTCATTTCTGAGTTCTTTGATAAGCTTGAAAAAGGAGAGTGGTCTTCCAGGTCAGTTTATTGATTAAGTTAAGATAGGTTTGCTCTTCAGTTGGGTGTCATATAAATTCTGTCCCTCTTTTTGAACAATATTAGGGTAGCCACTAAAAAAAAAATTAATCAAACCTGAGCTTTTGAAGATCAGAATGTGATTCTCCTATCTTTTAACTTTGATTTGAGGCCAAAATCACTTCTCTATCTTGTCTCTAAGCATCTTAAATCTTCTTTAGAAAACAGTATTTTACATAAAGAAATGCCTATGTTCATCCATTGACTTTAGGGTTTTGTCCATCTAGTGACCATCTTGGAACTATGTGCTTCAATGATATTCTATGAAACTGGGTGATTTTGATCTGGTTTTGAGTGCATGGGGAGCCCCAGCAAGTGAGTTAGATGAGAAAATATGAATATGATCATCAAGGTTATAGTCAAATAGACCTATTGCTGCTATAGGCTGCTGACTTTTCCTCCTTAGTAACAACAAATTTTTGTAGGCAAGTTCAGCTACTTTTTTTTACATCTAAATTTACATTGAATATTAAGAAATAATATTAAATAGCTAGGACATCTTACTGTTAGCCTTATAAAATAGACAATTTTGTCCTGAATGCAATGGTATTTTTAAAATATTTTTTGGAGATGTTTTAGATAGGTAAAACTAATAAGGAAAATTCACAGCAATTCATGCATTCATTATAAAAAAATCGCCAATTTTTGCCACTAGGTGTTTTTGTGGCTACCCTAACAATATCTTGATTATTTATTATTTTATTTATAATGTCGGGTAGGCCTGGGGTAGGCCAACAACTTTGGCCGAAACTCAGGCCAGAAATGGCCTATTGTCTCAATACCCCAATATACAGTTGATGCTAAACCATCGCCATCACTCTAAGTCTAAATTAAAATACAGTTGATGGTGAACCATCACTCTAAACATAATTGATGAAACAGCACTCTTTTACTGGGGGCTTTCCCTCTAAATGCTTTGTTATTTGATTTGTAGGATCTTCCTGCATCTTTCGGACTCTTGCTGATTTTGCTGGACTCCAGCTGAATCTTGTCAATAACTGAATAAACTGACTTTGATTAAATCAAATTGCCTTGCGCCTTGGATCTGAAAGACCTTACAGGCATTTAAGTCATTTTCAGCTGACAGAGCCTCATTGCCTTTGATTGGAACAACCTTGCAGGCAACTGTTTCTGTCACTGATGACTTCAACTCTAGAGGTCCAGATCATGGACCACATCCAGCTGCCAACAGCTGCCCTAGCTGCCAGCCTGGCCTCCAGCCCCTGCTGGAGGGGGGTAAGTTTAGGTTAGCAGGCTGAGAGTTTCTTATTTGTTGCTTTTCTTTTTTCTTCTTCCTTCCATTTATTACTCCACTAGTGACGTCATGTCTTTTTTTTAGTGGGAAATAAAATTCATTCATTCGTTATTGACAGAACAGGACCAGATCTGGGTACAATGGGGGGAGTTCGAGGTTTTTCCCGGCATTCCAGTGATCGCGAGTTAGGGTACTTTCAGATGTGCTAGAACGGTGAAACTTGGCAGGCATATCAGGGATGAAACAAGAATGACTTGGAAATAGTAATTTCCCCGATTCGACCATCGTCGGGGAGTGTAGGGATGGGGAATCCGGAGTCTAGTGGCATGCATAACTTTCGAACGGGTAATCGGATGTGAATGAAACTTGACACTTGACAAGTTGCAAGAGTAAGTGTCTCAGATGTTCCATTTCAAGTTTGGACCGGATCCGGTAACTTTGGGGGGGGGGCTGGAGGAGGCACCGGAAATTTTGTGAAACGCTTAGAGTCGAGGGATCGTGATTGGGGCACTGTGGGGGGAGTTGGATGAATTTTCCCGGAATTCCGTTGCTCGCGAGTTAGGAGCTTCAAGATGCGCTAGGACGATGAAACTTGGCAGGCATGTCAGGGATCTGATCAGATTGACTTGGAAATAGTCAGTTCCCCGTTTCGGTCATCGTGGGGGAGTGGAGGGATGGGAAATCTGGAATCGAGTGTCTTTCATAACTTTCGAACGGGTAATCGGGTGTGAATGAAACTTGACAAATCGCAACAGCAAGTGTCTTGAGGTATTTCACTTCGATTCCGGACCAGATCCATTAACTAAGGGGGAGGGAGCTGGAGGGGGGCACCTTAAATCTCGTGAAACGCTTAGTCGAAAGATTGTGATACCACTTTTTGGGAGAACAAATATAAACCCTAGATATATTATTGACAGAACAAGATCGGATCGGGGCATTGCGGGGGGGGGGAGGGGGTTTCCCGGAATTTCAGTGGTCGCGAGTTAGGGTACTTCCAGCTGAAACTTGGCAGTCGTAAAAGGGAGCTGACCTTATGATTTATTTGGAAATATTCACTTCCCCAAAGATCATCGTGGGCGAGTGAAGGAATGGGGAATCCAGAATCTAGTGGGATGCTTAACTTTTGAACGGGTAATCGGATGTGAATGAAACTTGACAAGTGGCAAGTGCAAGCGTCTCAGATGTTCCATTTCAGGGAGCTAGAGGGGGGGTGGGGCAATTTCGTGAAACTCTTAGAGTCAAGGGATCAGAATGGAACTTGGTGGGAGAACAAGCATAAACCCTAGATACATTATTGACAAAACAGGATCGGATCGGGGGATTGTGGGGGGAGTTCGAGGGGGTTTCCTGGAATTCTGGTGATCGCGAGTTAGGGTACTTCCAGATGCGCTAGGACGATGGAACTTGCCAGGCGTTAGGGACCCGACCAGATTGACATGTAAATAGTCACTTCCCGATCCGGCCATCGTGGGAGGAGTGGGGGGGAAGGTGAATCCGGAATTTTGTATCATGCATGCATAACTTTCTAACCGGTGATCGGTGAAACTTGATAATTAACAAGAGGATATTTCTCTGATGTTAGGTCCCAGGAAAATTTATATTCTGAAACAGTCTTCAACGAATGGGATAACCTTTACGAATTCACTATATCAGCCCCGTCTTCCCATGAAAGGCGTCTCGGGAGAGACAACCAACCTTGACAGCGCAAACCTTATCATATGAGCTTTCAGTTCTTGTTGATCTTAAAAGCTCGAACAATTGTATCAGTGTGGCAAGTCGCTGTATTTTGTGCGCGTCAGGTTGAACTTCCTTTCTTTCTCCTTCTTAATGATAATTGAGCTAGTTATATCGTGTTGACTTGTTTCTGGCCTTTTCGCGAGTAGGAACGGGGCTTGGATTAATGGCGAGGGTTGTTTTTGTGGCTTTAAACTTAGTGTCTTAGTGTTTTGGGAATAAGGGGAGAAGTAAACGAAATCATCATAAGCTAATGATTGAGTTTAAATGGTAACTGCAATGCAATATCTTCAATACCTGAATTTTGTTCAGACTTTCACACTCCACGTTTGAGCGCTTGTGCACTTATTGTTTGGTCTGTGTCATACAGACGTAGCCTATTGATCCTGAGTTAATGTTATGTCATGTTGGGTTTACAATAAGTATGTATTAAGAATAAATAATAAGTACCTTGTTTGATTTCAGCGGTAATTCAGAAATTCTCAATGTCATCTGGAAGTGCAATGAGAGAGAAGAGGTCATTGAGAGATTGCTGGCCCTTCCGATAAATGGCAAGAATTGTGCAGAAGTAATCTCATTTGCGGTGTAAGTATGAGCAGTATACATAATTGTACTTTTTTAGTGGTAAATTAGTCGTAGGCTTTTTATTTGATTCACACTTGTCTCGTTTTGCTTCACTTTCATGACAAAATGATGTTTTATTTAGTCCTTGTCAGGTGGATGACAAATAAAACGCAGTTTACAACTCTTTGCAGTTATCTGTGACAAAAACAACAAGACCAAAGGTGTCGATGGGATCCCAAAAATCTAATATATGATGTTGACAGATCAATACTGTTTACTTGTAATTTTTAGAACCAGATCAAGGTTTAAAGTTTCAAGCCCCTCGCGAAGCCCTTCTAGCAACCGATTCTTACTTACAAGTCCATCTCCCCGTGATAGACATGGTACCGTATCGTTCTTACCATGAAGTACACTGGCAAAAAATAAAAGGTATACCAACTAGCAAAAGTTGGCAACCCCTCATCACCAAAGATTCTAGCACCGATTCTTACTTACGGCTCCATGTCCTCGTGATAGACGTGGTACCAACTTGTTCGTACCACATAAAGCACAGAAAACAAATTGTAGGTACACCAAGTAGACAAAACTGCTAACCCCTCATTGCCGAAGATAATTATGGTCTAACAGCCTATTATTAGACCATGAGACCATTAGAAGTCCCCTACTTGTCTCACAATTGAGATCGGCCTATTTTTGGTTTCAGTGTGTACCCTACTACTGAAGTTGTCAACCCCTCTAAACTTTCCAACTGTTATATAGCCCGCAACAACCTACTAATCTCCCATATACCAACCCCTTCGACCTTGATCGCACTAGCTCTCTCTCTCTCTTACGTTAGCTCTGCTCAGAGCTATACTAATCCCGCGCAGAGCTATACTAATTTGAAGAAAAGGGGTAGCAGCTGGGTCGACAAATTTTGTGTCCGGTTTTTGCCGGATTCCGGGTGAACTACTAGTCCGATGAGAAAATAACTTTCATATTAGGATTCAGCATGTCTCCTTACCCCTAAATCAACCATCTCAATAGATTTCAAAACATATTTTTGTTCGCCCCTTAATTTGAACCCCCCCCCCCCCCCCACCCTTAAATATAGGGCTACAGAGCCCATCTTCGAACTTGATTTGTACTTTGATCCGAAGGATCCTCCCACCAAGTTTCATCTAAATACCTCAATCCCTTCGAGAGTTATCGTGCTAACAGACGGACAGACGGACGGACGGACAGACGGACAACTTTTGCGATGTCATAGGTATCCCTCACTTACGTTTTGGGATCCCAAAAAGCTAGTCATGAAACAAGACTTTCTAGTTTGACTAGAAGAGACAATTGTCATGTCTTGTCGCAAATAAAACGGCATTTGCGAGACAAAACCTTGAAAAGACTCAAATTGTTTCAAGTAAAACGCAGCTTTGATTTGCACATGGTAGGCTGTCGTTTCTGCTCTCCATAGTTGGTGTTTTTGATGCTCATTTTTAGACGGAGAAAAATATCAAAGGGAAGAAAAATAGTAGGCTACCATTGTGTATACGAGGAAAGCCACAGATCTGATGCACCGTTTCATTGTAACTGCAACTCTATTGCTGAACTAGTTTGAACCTCCTCAACTTTCTGTTTTCTCTTTAGGGAGCTTAACATGTCCGCTGGATGCGTCAAGCGCTTGGTTGAACGCGTTTCTTTGCTCTTCTCCTCGTTTTTGCCGACAGAAGTCCCCTCTATTGCATATCAGCTTTTGAACTTGTGTCGTCTTCACCAGCCATTCCAAGTTGTCCAGTTCCTTTCGGGCTATTATTTCAAAGCGTTTCAGCAGAATGAGGAGCGAAATGAAGGTAAGTAGCAGTCTTTACTAACAGACCTATTCCTCCCTTCACTCCGTGACCGTCGTAATTCACTGATTTTCAAGTTTGGATGTAAAATCCGTGCGTCTGTCCAGCACCGCACTATCCTACCCCCCGGTGCGCCCGTAAATAATTTTAGGCGTTCACAGATCAAGCTGGATACAGTAAAGTCAAAAACAAACAGGCCATTTTTCGTTGACATGTGCAGTAGTAAAGAACAATAAGGAACGTAAATATTTGCATCCTTCCGTCCATTTTTTCCGCCATTTTTCATAGCCAGTTTTCAAACATTTTGCGCCCATCCGCCGCGTAGGAGAGCAAGATGGCTCGATAGAGTCGACAAGCGCTAACAATAAAATTGCTAATTTCACGTGGAAAGTAATAGTGTTTCCGAAAAACGATATTTCTGAGCTAGTTCGTCATGGAAAGATCATTTCTGGTAAGAGTTGTGCTTTAAGCTTAAAAAAGGGACATTTAGCTACAAACAGCAAACATTTCTCGTTCAGGTACAAAGGCGTATCAGGAACTGTGCAACAGTCGAGGGATGACGATATTTCATATTAGCCGCGTGGGGGTCGCTGGAGACCATCCTTTAGTCAAGGATCTGCTCGGTTTCATGAAGACAAACCTTAATCGCCCATCGTCGGTCCTGAACTTGTTCATGCTGGAGGTGATTTTGGCAGTCAGTAGCAACAACTTATACCGTGTACAGGTACGTTTCAGTTTTATTGTTATAGAATAATGTATATCTGTATTGAAAAACCTAAAAGGATGAACACAACTCATAGGAAACTAAAACTGAATAACACACTAAGAAACAGGACTTCTCAGCTCGAGTGCTTTTTGCACAGAATTACCAAAGGAAAATTACGAAACTTACGTCACTCTTGGTGACGTAGATCGTAAGATACCAGGAAGCTGCCCACCATTCCCACAAAACAAAGAACCCCTTAAATGCGAAAGCTCCTGACACCTGAAAAGAAAACGATCCAAACCATTCCCATCAACATTGCAAAGAGGGCAGATTACGCACTCCATCCTAACACTTCCTATTCCACAAATTACCACCACATAGCGGTAAACAGTTTGCTCGCACCTGAATCCAACACTTTAAAAACTTAAAGGAACAGTAAACTTGACTACGCAACTTTCGGCCATCGAATCGCCCGGGGGGGGCTTGGATAAATATATAGGGTCTTATTGTCGACAGGCCCCCCCTTCTTTGTCATCTCGAACTGTCTCGAACCCCCTCCTTAGTGTTCCCAAAGCTAGCTGGCAGGCCCTTGCCCCTTATGCACTGTAATTATGCTCTCATGTACTGTAAAAAGTTCGCCTTTTTATATGTAGACTACAGAGTAACGACCTCCCGACTAGGCGGCCGGGGTTCGATTCCTAGTCGCGGCACACAAACCTTTTGCTTTTTGCAAACCTTTTGCTCAGAAGTCGAATTCTCGGAAACTGCCAGGAAACTGCAATGGTCGTAACGAGAATTTTTCTTACTCTCAATATCGACTCAGGGTACATTCTTGATATGTTAGCTAGCTCCCCGAGTCAAGTTTGAGTCAAGTTTTCTGTTCCTTTAAATGGTAATCCTAACTTAAAATAAAATTCACTGCCAAAAGACTCTTTAACTTGCCTGTAATAATAATAATAATAATAACACTTTTATTTCAGCGTAAGCCATATAAACAACACAAAAAATAAAAAATAACAGACGAGTACAAACTATCTACATCATAGTGGATCGGGGTCGAGCAAATGACTCCATATCGGAAGGTTGAAGAATAGTGGGTTTTTCAGCAAACTCCACTAAATCGTTCCGCGACTCCTTTAGACGACAAAAAAACGATGTTGTCAACTTCCTTTCAATTTCGATAAACGTGCAGCAATGGTTCGACACAAACGCTTGGCCGATGCTAGCTCGGAATTGTAGCTTTGCTAACCGACGGAAAACACGCTTATAACAAGCTTCAAATTTCATACGTGATCTTTTCGTATGGTTACACACCAGGGGTAACGCGAAAAAAGGGTAACAGTACGTCCTAAACAAATGCACTTTAACAGCAAGATTCACGTCATTAAATTTCCAAATTAGAACGTTCCCCCGCTTACATAGGCTATGGGCAAGCTCTAAAATATGATAATCATCCCGCATCTTATGACTAATCAAAAACCTAAATACTTAAACTCGTAATCTAATGTACGCATAGAAAGCAGCACCAGAAGACGGGGAAGATCACATCCGCCAGGAAGCAGAGCCATTGCTACGGTCTTTTTGGGATCCCAAAACGTAAGTGGAGGGATACCTATGACACCGCAAAAGTTGTCCGTCCGTCCGTCCGTCCGTCCGTCCGTCTGTCCGTCTGTCTGTAAGCACGATAACTCTCGAAGGCAGTGAGATATTTTGATGAAACTTGGTGTGGGGATTCTTTGGGTCAAGAGTAAGGTCGAGTTCGTAGATGGGCCCTGTAGCTTTACATTTAGGGGTGGGGGAGGGGGTTTAAATTAAGGGGCAAGCAAATTTTTTTTAAAAAGCTAATGTGATAGTCGATTATGGGATAAGAAGACACGCTGAATACGAATATGAAAACCATTTTCTCGCCGGACAAGTAGTTCGTCCGTAATCCGGCCGAAACCGGAAAGTTTGTTAAAAGTAAAATTTTTATTTGAGGTTGGTTAGATGTTTGATTTTGGGGTAAGAAGCCATGCTGAACACGAATATGAAAACCATTTTCTCGCCGGACAAGCAGTTCGCCCGGAATCCGGCCAAAACCGGAAAGTTTGTTAGAAGTTAAAGTTTTATCTGAAGTTCATCAGATGTTTGATGTAGGGGTAAGAAGGCATGCTGAACAAGAATACGAAAACCACTTTATCGCCAGACAAGTAGTTTGCCCGGAATCCGGCCAAAACCGGAAAAGTAAAAGTTTTATTTGAAGTTGATTAGATGGTAGATTTAGGGGTAAGAAGAGATCCAGAATCCGTATATGACAATCACTCTTTAGCCGGACATATAGTTCGTCCGGAATCCGGCTGAAACCGGAAAATTTGTTAGAAGTTAAATTTTTATCTGAAGTTGATTAGATGTTGGATATAAGGGTAAGGAGATACGCTGAATCCGTTTTTGAGCTTTAGCTTTTCGCCGGAAAAGTAGTTCTTGAATTTCGCCAAAACCGCAAAATTCACAAAAGTAAGCTAGGATCGTTTCGATCGGCTTATAGAGGTAAACGCACATGCTGAATCCATATCTGAGCTCGGATTTCTTAATGAGTAGCTGTTTGGCCCGGTGAAGACTGGATCTGGCCAAGACAAGACCTAATTGTCTGGATCATAAATATTGAAATTTTTGGGATCCCATCGGAACCTTTGGTCTTGTTAACTTAGCTCGGTGACTCATATAATGCAGTCCACCGTTTTTCTTCTCCCTCAGTCCACCGTTTTTATATATAATAACGTTTATTTCCTGAATAGCTCATATAATTACTCGCTAGCATCGGATCGTCACACAATTATTAACACGGCTAAAACTTAATAATCACTTCTCAATAATTGCATTAAAATATTTATATGTATGTACAATTAATAACGAATATATCACAGTTCAGAGTTGAAATACTTCACGAAATATGGTACAAATGACGAAAGATACCGGTCAGTAGAGTGGATATCGGGGCGAACAAGTCTGGTACAATTACGGGTTGCAGCGCGAAGCCTTGTTTCGGGTCGAGTCGGGTTTGGGGCTTCTTATTCACACTCCTCCTTCAAGGAGTGTTGAAATTGGTTAGAAACTCGAGCGTCTTTCAGTCTTCCCATTTAACCTTTGTTAGCAGTAGGTGATTGAATGAATTAACATTCTGTAACTCACTGCCGATGGGCATAAGTGCAGTAAAGAAAAGATGATGCAGAACAGAAACAGATGCAGATGCAGATCAGCTACAAAAACGTCACTCAGAAATGGGGACTAAACCGATGGGGATCGTTAACAGGTAAGTGGCTTATCAGTGGAGACGAATCCGAGGACAAGGTTCTAATGTCAACACTGGCACAAAGATTGGTGGCGTTTTAGGTAGCGGTTTTACGAACAGCATGCTGCACTGTAAAACTCTCCGATTTGAGATAACTTAATCTGCAGTATTTTGCATTCTAGCGTTTTAATCCTCTATCGGATTTTAACTCTCGGAAAAAAAATCTACGAATTCGGTGATGCAGAGTTACTGAAAAAATCTGCGAATTCAGTGATGCAGAGTTACTGAAGTCCGATGTAGAAGAGCCTTTTTACAAGTGTAGTCGGTATATCAGTGCGGGCGGACGATCAGCTTTTCCCGGCCGGATTTTTTTAATTTTTGTCATAATACCTTCGACAGACGATCAGGGTTGGGTGCTCGCAAACTGGAATCCCTGCCCTGATTTTCAAAAACTTCTGTCTCATTATTTGAACCATCCAATCCTCCCCATACTCAGCCTATTAAAGATTTCCCTCCTTAAATCATAAATTTAAGGAGAAAGATATAACCGCAGAGCTCTTGCCAAGCTCTACGCAACAGAACTTACTATGACCACTCGGTCCTTTACCTTTCTGGACTTCACCCCCTGCTGAAGAAAAAGGATGTAGCGGCTATTCGAATCGCGTACTTCTACTACTGTAAATTCCTTCTCTATTTGCCAATTTGGTATAAAACCGAAAAATGATAAATAAATTTTTAGTAACAGATATAACTGCTGCATAGGAATCTGTCGGTCACGGCGTTGTCTCCGCATCACGGTCTTGTCCGTCTGTTTGAAGTGTAATCTGTTCAGAGTGTAAATCAGTATTCTGTTGTGTTCTTTCTTTTTTATATGTACTCCACTATTTCTATTTTTATAGAAGTGGGTTAATAAAAAGATTCATTCTTTCATTCAAGTATATAATGCTGATAAAGGCTTTCACGCTTCTTACTTCACAAAAAGAACAAGACCAAAGTTTTCGATGGGATCCCAAAAATTTAATATTAACTACGTCTTGTCTTCGCCAAATCCAGTCTTCGCCAGGCTAATCATCTGAGAAAACCAATTTCAGATATACCTGTATAAGCCATATCTGTTTGACGATACTGATCGAAACTTCCTGGTGTACTTCTGCCAAATTTCCGGTTTCGGCCGAATTCCGAGCAAACTACTTGCCCAGCAAAAACAAAAAATAGTTCAAAAACGAGTTCAGCGTATCTCCTTATCCCTATAAAGAACATCTAATCAACTTCAAATAAAACTTTAACTTCTAAAAAAAAAATCCGGTTTCAACCGGATTCCGGACGAACTATATGCCCGGTTAAAAAATGATTGTCATATATAGATTCAGCGTTTTTTCTTACCCTTAAATCTATCATCTAATCAACTTCAAATACAAATTTTGCTTTTAACAAATTTTCCGGTTCTGGCCGGATTCCGGACGAACTATTTGTTCGGCAAGAAAATGGTTTTCACCATCGTGTTCAGCACGTTTACTTACCCCTAAATCGAATATCTAATCAACTTCAAATACAAATTTTTCTTTTATCAAATTTTCCGGTTTTCGCCGGATTCCGGGCGAACTACTTGTCAGGGAAGAAAATGGTTTTCACCATCGTATTCAGCATGTCTTCTTACCCCTAAATCAAACATCTAATCAACTTCAAATACAACTTTTACTTTTAACAAACTTTCCGGTTTTGGCCGGATTCCGGGCGAACTACTTGTCCGGCGAGAAAATAACTTTCATATTCGGATTCAGCGTGTCTCCTTACCCCTAAATCCACTATCTAAACAGCTTTCAAAAAATATTTTTTTTTCCCCTTAATTTGAAACCCCTCCCCCACCCTCAAATATAGAACTACAGAGCCCATCTTCGAACTTGACTTGTACTTTGACCCGAAGGATCCTCCCACCAAGTTTCATCAAAATATCTCAATCCCTTCGAGAGTTATCGTGCGCACAGACGGACAGACGGACAGACGGACGGACGGACAGACAGACGGACAACTTTTGCGATGTCATAGGTATCCGTCACTAACGTTTTGGGATCCCAAAAACAGACTCGTTTTGAGAAAAATTTTGGTACCAGAAATCTAACTTAAAGTATTTGATTCATGTGGGCCGAGAATGTGAAAGACACCATCATTTTTCTTGGTCGGATTTTTACGAACACACACTGTAAAAAAAATCTTGCAGTATTTGCTACTCGGATTAATCTTATCTTTATTGAAATAAGATTATCCCTAATTTGGATTAATCTTATCCCAATAGAGATAAGATTAATCCCAGTAGCAAATACTGCATCCTTATTCGGAGAAACTTTTTACAATGCACTATTACCTTTGTTTTCTTCAAAATCCTCAGGGTATCCACAAATTACTTGAACACAATTCACTCTTGAAAGCAAGGTCGCCATTGCTAATTAACTTTCACTGATCTCCCGACGCAGGTCAAAAGAGTACTAAAATCTTCGAGAAGATCTAGTGGCGTGTAAGAAGATTAAAACAACTAAGTATATCACCCTGTGGACCGTTAGATATGTCAGAGGTAGGTAGAAATCATCGGCCAGTTTTACAGTTTTGGTCTCGGAAGCTGAATATTATTTAGCTCAGTTTCAGAATCTTCAAGAAATCAATATAACGAATTTAGTATAATTTACGGCGTTTGTTTATTTTGATCTAGTTTACATCCTTCCTTCTTTGGACTTACGGGAATTAACAGGAAAAAACAAAAAACAAAATACGAAAAGAAATCGATAATGCATAAAGTTTGATTGTTCTAATATACATTCTCCATATGCCTGCTAAAATAAAAACATTTTGTTAGACCCATTTGTCAAACTATGATCCCAGCCTCCCCATGTCGGGCACTTCCGAACCGCGCCACTAGATGACCCAGCGGTCGGATCGAGTCGTGTCTTCATCTTGGGTCTTGGGGGGGGGGGGGGTCTAGACGTTGCAAGTGCTAGAATGCTTATGATGCAACTCCTTTAATCAAAATTCTCTGCGGAGTTTTGAGACCGAAAAAAATGTCATCCAGATGAATGCTATCTACAGCTTTTTGGGATCCCAAAACGTAAGTGAGGGATACCTATGACATCGCAAAAGTTGTCCGTCCGTCTGTAAGCACGATAACTCTCGAAGGAAGTGAGATATTTTTATGAAACTTCGTGTGAAGATTCTTTTGGCCAAGAGTAAGGTCGAGTTCATAGACGGGCTTTGTAGCCTTACGTTTAGGGGTGGGGGTTCAAATTAAGGGACAAACAAAATATTTTTGAACAGCTAATGAGATAGTCGATTATGGGGTAAGAAGACATGCTGAACACGAATATGAAAACCATTTTCTCGCCGGACATGTAGTTCGCCCGGAATCCGGCCAAAACCGGAAAGTTTGTTAAAAATAAAAGTTTTATTTGAAGTAAATTAGATGTTCGATTTAGGGTTAAGAAGGCATGCTGAACACGAATATGAAAACCATTTTCTCGCTGGACCAGTCGTTCGCCCGGAATCCGGCCGAAACCGGAAAGTTTGTTAAAAGTAAAAGTTTTATTTGAAGTTGATTAGATGTCCGATTTAGGGGTAAGAAGAGACGCTGAATCCGCATATTACAATAGTTTTTTAGCCGGACTTATAGGTCATCCGGAATCCGGCTGAAACCGGAAAATTTGTTATAAGTTAAATTTTTATGGCACTTGCAGCCTCTGGCTCAAGTGCCATATACCGATCGCAATTCCGTCCGTCGGTCGGTCTGTCGGTCGGTCTGTCCGAATTTTTTTGTCCCACATGTTCGAGTTAGGGTACTTCCAGATGTGCTAGGACGATGAAACTTGGCAGGAAAATCAGGGACCCGACCAAACTAACCTAGAAGTAATCAGTTTCCCGATCCGACCATCTGGGGGGGAGTGGTGGGCCGGGGAAATTCTGAAAATAAAGGAGTTTTGTCACACTTTTTCGAGTTGGAGTACTTCCAGATGTGCTAGGACGATGAAACTTGGCAGGAGCATCATGGACCCGATCGGACTAACTTGGAAACATTCAGTTTCCCAATCCGACCACCCGGGGGGGGGGGAGTGGAGGGCTGGGGAATCCGGAAAATTGGAGTAGTGTGTAACTTTAGAACGGGTGATCGGATTGGAATGAAACTTAATAACTGAATAAATGACATACTTCTGATGTCCCGTTTGAAGTCCGGACCGGATGCGACAGCTATGGGGGAGTTGGGGGGGGGAGACCGGAAATTTCGAGAAATGGTTAGAATACAGGGATCGGAGTGAAACTTGCTAGGAAGAACAAGCATGTGCTCCAGATAAATTGTTTATACATTTGGACTGGATCCGACCACCCGGGGGGGGGTGGAGGGCTGGGGAATCCGGAAAATTGGAGTAGTGTGTAACTTTCGAACGGGTGATCGGATTGGAATGAAACTTAATAACTGAATAAATGGCACACTACTGATGTCCCGTTTGAAGTCCGGACCGGATTCGAATGCTCTGGGGAGTTGGGGGGGGGGGAGACCGGAAATTTCGAGAAACGGTTAGAATAGAGGGATCGGAGTGAAACTTGCTGGGAGGAACAAGCATCTGCTCCAGATAAATCGTTTCTACATTTGGACTGGATCCGGACACTAGAGGGGTGGAGGGCTGGGGAATCCGGAAAATTGGAGTACTGTGTAACTTTCGAGCGGGTGGTCGGATTGGAATGAAACTTAATAACTGAATAAATGACATACCTCTGATGTCCCATTTGAAGTCCGGACCGGATTAAACAGCTATGGGGGAGTTGGGGGGGGGGGGGGGGGTGACCGGAAATATCGGGAAACGGTTAGAATGGAGGGATCGGAGTGAAACTTGCTGGGAAGAACAAGCATCTGCTCCAGATAAATCGTTTATACATTTGGGATGGATCATGACATTAGGGGGGGGGTGGAGGGGAGTTTCCCAGAATTCCGGTTATGGCGGTTTTGGGGATTTTCACGACGAATCTTGGGAGGCGAATCAGGGACCCGATCAAACTGACTTATAAAGAAAAATTTACATGATCTGATAGCCGTGGGGGGAGTAACGGGAGGGGGAATCCGGAATATTGAGTCATGCGTAACTTTAAAACGGCTGATCGGATTTGAGTGAAATTTGATAATTGAACAGAGGACATGTTTCTGTTGATCTTTTTCATGTCCGGACAGATCCGACAGCAATTGAGGGGGGGGGGGGGGGCGAAAATACGTGACCGACTTAGACTGGTGAGATCGGGATGGAACTTTGTGGGAATAACAAACAGATGCTCTGGATAAACACTTACGGAACCGGATTGGCTCCGGCGACTGTTGGGAAGTTTGAGGGGGGGGGGAGGTCCGGGATTCCGGTGATCACGATTTAAGGTACTTCCAGATAATCTAGGACGATGGAACTTGGCTGTAATATTAGAGATTTGACAAGATTGACTCAAAAATGACCACTTTCCAAACCCGACCATTCGTTAAAGTACTAATCTTGACTGCAAATTTAGAAAAATACTTTTAAACTAAATTCATATTTTCATGATTCCCATGAGCCCATTATCATTTTTGCCTCAAGGGTTTTGTTTGCAAATGACGTTCTAGCTCCCTTAAAGTGTGAGCTATGACCGCTGGTCTTCCTGATCATGATCAACCGACTCCTTCAAGACATCAAAAACAAATACAAATTTGCTGATGATCTTTCAATCAATGTACTCCGCAAGTTAAGCGACCCGACAGGCGAAGATCCTCTGGTTTCGACGATTGAAACACTGACAAGTGATGCCGAGGATGTCAAGCTAACGCTCAGCACAGAGAAGAGCTCCATCCTCAGGTTTTGCTTCCTGAAAAGAGAAGTACCGTGTATCCAGAGCCTTGGTCTATCTACAGTAAACTCGGTAAAAATCCTTGGCATTCACATTGACAGCGACTTGAGCTGGAAAACCCAAGTAAACAATATAATCAAGAAAGGCGGTTTACTTCTTCAAGTATTTGCGGTGGTTCGACGATTCTCCCAGGACCGGAAGGTTCTCTTAACAGTGTACAAGACACACATTCGGCCCAACCTTGAATATGCCTGTCCGGTATGGCATGCAGCATTATCACAGGATCAGACGGACAAGCTTGAAGCACTACAAAAGAGGGTCTGCAAGATCATCTTGGGTAGCCAGTATAAGGACTACGAGTCAAGTCTAGAAACACTAAGACTGCAAACGCTTTCCAGCCGCAGGCACTGCCTACTGATGGACTTTGGCAAGAAATGTCTTGCTTCCCCGTTACATCGAAGCATTCTGCCAGACTTCATGGACAAAGTAGTTACAAAAAGTCGCCCAAATACAAGACTCAAATCAAAGCTGAGTGAAGTGGAGCAGCTACAAACGCCTCCTTGCAGGACAAGCCGCTATGAGAAGTCGTTTGTGCCTTATTTCGTTCAGAATTTTAATGAAAACAAGCTCAGAGAAATTGACTGCTGATTGAATTAAATTGTAAATATAAGATCTGAGTAATTGTAAATATATTTTTGATTTAGTTTATTTATTTATAACTGTCAATATTTCTGCTTAATCTCAATTGTGCATGTTGTGTTTTGTATCATTGTCTTCTTTGTGACGCGTCCAAACTATCTTATAATGATATTGGCAAGAAATAAATTGATTGATTGATTGATTGATTGAATCTGAACGGCCAAGTCGAAAAGTACTTTATTTCAAACAATACATCTCAACCCATGATCATTTGTGCCACAAGGGTTCTGCTTAAAAATTTATTTCTGTCACCCTTAAAGTGCGCATTTGAAATGAAAAGCGAAAAAAAACTTTTGACGAAACGGTATACATCAAGGATCCCTAAAGGCCTGTGATCGTTTTTGCCTCAAGGGTTTTGCATACAGATGCATTTCTAGCGCCTTTAAAGTGCGTATCTTTACACCCAAGTTCAAAAATAAAATACTTTTTATCTAGCTCCCTTAAAGTGCGCATTTTAACCACAAAGTCGAAAAATACTTTTGATCAAACAAAACATCTCAACACATGCAAGTGCCATATGAGCTTACAGCTCTTGTTATTTGAAGATGATTAGATGTTGGATCTAGGGGTATAGAGATACGCTGATTTCGTTTTTGAGCTTTTTTTTCGCCGGACAAGTAGTTCTGGAATTTCGCCGAAGCCAGAAATTTCGCAAAGGAGGCAGGGTCGTTTCGATCGGCTTATAGGGGTAAACACACATGCTGAATCCATATCTCGATCCATATCTGAACTTGGTTTTCTTAGATGATTGGCTGGTTGGCCTTAATCTGTTTCTAAATTTTAGGATTAAAACTGTTCAAGGAGTCTGGGGAAGACTGGATCTGGTGAAGACAAACTGGATCAGATATTGAATTTTTGGGATCCCATGGGAACCTTTGGTCTTGTTTTAAGTCGTTGGCCGTCTCTGCACCAAATATATCGTCGGGTGGGACTTCCATGGGACGGCCACTCTGTTCCCAAATGCCCAACGCCCAAAATCCTTGTCAAAGTTTGGATGAATTTTAAAACGGTGGCCCCTTCAATTCAAAACAAATCATAGAGTTCCTTACAATCACACAAAAAGTGGAAAATAATTTCTTCTTCTCAACACATCAGACAGTAATGGATAATCTCGCTTTCTAAAGGCATATTCTCGCCGTTCACCGAGGACTCCGCGGTGAATCAAGGGGAACGGCGAGAATAGAGGGAGTCACTCCACGTGGAATCCGCGTACGGAAAACAGCGAGAGCACGGGGAATGCTTCTAAAACGTATTTTGTTCGAAAAAAAAAAATGTGCAGTTGACGAAATTAGTCTGGAGCCACTTTATTTTTGGTTTTGTTTATTCTGATTCCTTTTAATTAATTTTACATTGCACCAACACCAGCAAAACTTGATTCCCCTCCTAATCTTAAAGGGGAGTCCTTTTTGACGATGGTGATGATAATCAGAGCATTCCTCTCTGTGGGGACTCGCGAGAATACGGGAGTGAGTCCCTGGGACAAACAAAAACGCGAGGATTCCCGAAAAGGAGTCCTCCGGGAACGGCGAGGATACGCCTTAAGTGTCCTGAGATGCTTTCTTCTCTGACGCAGTGGCAAGCTATTTGCCCACACCCAAACCATCCACTGACTGACGTTCCTCGCCACCCAGATTTGCTGTGAAATAAGCGTCGTACAGTTTACAGAGTTTTGTTTTCGTCTAGATAATTGACACCTTGAGACAGCTGATCGTGAGAGCTGTAGGGAATGAAAAGTTACGTCAAGAGTCTGCATGGATTGCAGATGTTTTGCACGAACCTGTGGATCCAAAGAGCCTGATTAACGAATTAGTTGACAAATGGTAAGTACTTAGCTTGCCCCGCGCTTGCCTCACTGAACTTCGCCTCGCATACCTCACCCACGTGCGCCACCTTTTAGAGTACTGCTGTCCGGTATGGGGACCCCAAGTGCAGAATACGGTCTATCTAACGGAAGAGCTAGAAGCTGGACAGAAACGGGTGTCGAAATTATAATGGAACCTAGAGTAGAGTAGAGTAGAGTAGAGTAGAGTAGAGTTTTATTTCTAAAAAGTAGCTTTCACAGCGTGACCGCCGAATTTGACTTCTACGTCAAACATAAATATACTTCACACTCAATCAATTTGTCAGTTAAATAATAATTACAAACCAATTCGTAAAAAAGCCATCAATCGATACAAAACTTGTCTACCACAATCTAACCACAATTTATGCGATAGACTCATACGGCAAACATTTTGCCAAAAAATTCTGAAAAAAAAGAAAAAAAATCACTTAAAGGACACCTGAATGAAGAGTACCAAGTATCATCCCTATCTGTATGACTTCCGTTAACATTGCCTGCAGAACACCCAATCCAAATACGAAATAGTGTTTCCAAGCTATGATTTTTGCTCCATTTTGCATCTGTCCTTATTTCAGTACCGAACAATTTTAGAAATGAACAAATGTCTCCAATCAACCCTTCTTCTGGAATATTTTTTTTAACCAGTTAAGCCTAAACGTATATCTAGAAGAAATTCCAATACGATCCGGCCAGCGCTGTACAAGATTTGAATGAATTGCGCTTTTTGTCTTGGAGTCTGCATGTGCAAACTTCCAGAAACGAACATCCCTATTTTGAAAACGTCACGCTCAGGAGAAGAATGCTCTCCGTGGCCATGTCTGTAAATGCATTCTCCATGGTGTGTTAAAGTATGGTTTCATCGTTCAGGTGTCCTTTAAATAAAATGATTCAAGAATTTTTTTTTCAAATTCAATCAAAGTCAAACTTTAATCCTTACGTCAAAAATAATTTCACTAAAATACATATATAAAACAAAATAAAACATACTAAAGAGGGTCAAATGCCAAAACTAACAATTCAACAAAGATAGTGACTATTTTTACTGGCTGTTGTACAACTCAACAAAACTTGGAACAAAACTCCTTCGGTATCTTTCATGTTTTGTGGGGACTGGATTTAATTTGGGGACTTTTTGAGCCTTGTCGCGTTGTGGTCTGTTGCGGATGGGTGTGTAGAGTTCGGGGAGGATGGGACGTAATCTGGGAACAGACAGGGTCTTGGTACCGAAATTAAGGCACAGAAGGTTTCTTCTCGCGTCCAAAGTGGTGAGCTTGAACTTGCCAAGGAGATAATGGTAAGGAAGCTTCCCTTCCCCATTAATTCCCCAAGAAATACCTAAGCGCCCGTTTTTGAATGTTTTCAATCTTATATACATGCTCAGAAGTAAGCCCGAAATGCCACACTGGACAAGCATACTCCAGTATTGGCCGGATAAACGAACAATACAATTGGAGGAGATCCTTCGGGGGGCACGAAAAATTTTTCATGAGTTTTAACAGGGAAACCGAAGGGGAAGCTTGTTTGAGGATGTTTTGAACATGGGCAAAACATCCTCAAACAAGCTTCCCCTTCGGTTTCCCTGTTAAAACTCATGACCTAGCTTCCAGTCGTATGATCAGGTATTGTCAGTGTTGAGAATCTCAAGTCTGTACTCCCGAAGAGAAGAACTGATTTTAAACTTCGGCAAAAAGCTGCTAACAAGTGAGAAATACCGATTCTGAACCCTGATGCCCCAAAAAACAGCAGGACAAGACGACAGAATAAATTAGTGCCTGTCAAAGGACGAACCTCGAGGTTCATGAACTCGTTTGTGCCTATTTTTACAGATATTTTTAACAAAGTGAACAGTTAGCGTAATATATTTTATTTCATCAGTGTAAATGACCAGCATAATTTAGAATCTTCTGCTGAAGAAAGCTACGAAGTTGGTTTGTCAATAAATGATTATGATTCTGATTTTTTCTTGCCAATCCTGCGTTGGGATGAAAAACAAACAAGGCGGCAAAACAAAAAAGGCTTTTGATCCGTGAAAATCCGTCAAGCTACGGACTTGTTTGTGTTATTAGTTTGATTTTGACGTGTTTATGTGCTATCATAGCGGAATAAAGTAGATAGATAAGTTTACCACAAGTAAGGTACCCGTGATTTTTCACGGTACGTGTGTTGTCCCAAAATTCTCGTGTTGATTTGTTTGTTTGTTGAGTTTTCACAATTGTCAATAAGATTGTACCTTACCTTACCTTACATGACTAACTGCAGCGGCTTAGCCAAGATACCTGATTTTGGTCCAAAGCGCAGATATTAGAAGCAAAGAAACTAGAAAGAAAAAGATATTGTGGTCGAAGGGCTTTAATCATGCTATATTTCAGCACAAATGAAAAGGACGTGATGATATCTGGAATGGAGCTGACTGGATTCGCGCTTCTCGAATACAAGCCGCCCCGAACGCAACCTGAAAGTGTTGCCAAGACTATCCACAGCCTTGGTGGACGTTTGCTGGCAAAAATGGTTCGTAAGACACCACCGGCTGTCAATTCTGTCGTCAGCATCTTGTTGGATCACTTGGCCCAAAGCAAAGGAGAAGAACAGTTTATTGGTTAGTCTTAGCTTTCCTAACTGTATATTGTCATATTTAATAATCCGGCCTGAGTCCACACCTTCCGTCAAAACCGCAGAGGTTAGACTCGTAACACTTACTAGGAATAAGCTTCGCCTTTCCTTGGGGACTCTCTGGGAAGTTGGGAGAACCACAAAAAATATGGGGAGTCGCCTCATTAAGATCATTCACGTACGCCCATGCTAGACTTATTCTATGTAATGCGATTAGATCTTCGCCCAGATCTTTGGATTCTGAAAACTTATTGTATACACATTGATCGTGACAAGCTAAGCATAACGCCAAGTAATAACAATAAAAAAACATACCTGTCATGGCAGTCAATGAATGTATTTTGCCAATAGCTTACAGGTGAAATGAAACGAAACGAAAATTTTTTATGCAAACCGGCTTTCGTGGTTGTACGCAACCAAATTTGCGATTGTTGTCAACAAAAAAATGTACAATATCTATGTCAAATCAGTCATATTTCCTTTCGTTCAACCCTGACATCTGTTTTCAAATAACCAAGTACGCCACCAAATCCGCGACACGGCCTCCCATCGAAGCTGAAAAGGAGTCCCGTTTTGATTATCGAGATGATAATTGAAGATTTCCATCTTCGTGGGGACTCGCGAACGGTCCTTGGTTCAAATAACAAGAGCTAGAAGCTAGCTCTGATATAGGAATGGTCATGTGCCCTTGGAAATCACGAGAATGTATCGTTTGGTAAAAAGTATTTTATTTTTGCACGTGTCTGTGATGATGCGCACTTTGAGGGCGCTAGAAATTCATCTGTAATCAAATTCACTTGTAAGCAAAACCCTTGAGGCAAAAATGATCATGAGCCCTTGCGGATCATGAATGTATATCGTTTGGTAAAAATTATTTTTTTACTTTTTGGGATCCAAAACGTAAGTGGAGGGACACCTATGACATCGCAAAAGTTGTCCCCGTCCGTCTGTTAGCACGATAACTCTCGAAGGGATTTGAAATATTTTTTTCAAATTTGGCACGATGACTCTTTGGGTCAAAGTACAGGTCAAGTTCGAAGATGGGCTCTGCAGCCCTATATTTAGGTGTGGGGGAGGGGTTATAAGGGACGACAAAAAATTATTTTTAAAGCTAATGAGCTAATCGATTTAGAGGTAAGGAGAAATGCTGAATCCGAATAAGAAAATTAATTTCATGCGGGATAGGTAAAGTTCGCGCTGAATCCGGAAATTTAGCATGTTATAATCTTGTATGCTATAATCTGGGGGCAGAATCAAGACGACACACCCAACGATCGAAATTCAGCGGAGGCTCTCTAACGGGCGGTACCCGACGCAGTCGAATCGTGGAAGGGGGGATGTCAGGTAACGTCTATTTTGAATTTAGGGATCCTTATTTCAGATGCCCTGTCTCAGCTGTGTATAGAGGTTCCTCTAGTCTTACAACTTAGCCATTTGCAGCAAGTTCTGCAGATATCAGTCACACTGCCAGTAGAAAGGGGAAGGCTTCTACTTTCGAGCCTGTACCCAGTGATGAGGCTCAACAAGCAGTTTCGAGACGCAGTTCTCATGTGCATGCGGAAGTCGTTGTCAGGGAGGTAAGTCAAAGAAAGATTGTCGCCTGGCAAAAGTGGCCAATCGTTTTAATTTACTATAGTTGTGAAATTTGAAGATTTTCACGATATGTTCTACTGGGTTGTGAACTTGTCAGCAAATAGTGACGATAAAAAAACAAAAACAAATAGTATCCAAAACAAAGGATAGGAACTACTCTTCGGCCTTGGAACGACACTATGTATTTTTGTACCCCTACCATAGAGCTTTATACCATAGAGCACAAAGAGTGCGACTGAAACAGTGGGTGTAGCGAAGAGATGTTTTTCACTGCTGCCCTCTTTGTGTGTTCTGCTCCCTGATGCAAGCTGTTGTAGCCTGCTCTATCTGTGTCGCTGAATCTAACAAGCATGCATACAATGACTGCCGAACCGCACAAAAACTGTCAAAACCATCACGAAATTGTGTGGAATGCAAAATTTTCGTTGCAGGTCGCTCCAGCACCGTCAGATCGCAGTTGCCGGCCTGATGCAGATGCTGAAATTCGCCAAGGGATTAGGCCCTCTGTCATCGACGCAGGCCAGCTTCTTCAGCCAAACTCAGTCCTTTAGCGGCAGCTTTATGGAAGTCCATTCCATGGGTGGCACTCAGGCCCGACCTCAAGATGCCGTTTATGCTGAGCTATTCATACTCTTCAAGTAAGCCCTACAGCATGTCTAAGGAATAGCTCGGCACGTGGAACTGTGACTGAACGAATATAGTCATGAATCTTTGCTTCGAAAGGATTCCGTCTGCCGTCCCTAGGATGGTTTCTTTTACCTGAGTAGAGTAGAGTAGAGTTTTATTTCTAAAAAGTATCTTTCACAGCTAAACGCCGAATTTGTCTTCTACGTCAAACATAAATACTAAAATATAAATAGATATACACTCAATCAGTTTGTCAATTCAATAATAATTGCAACACAATTCATAAAAAATGCCATCAGTCTCTACAAAACTTGTCTACAACAATAAATACGATAGACTCAATCGGCAAACTTTTTACCAAAAAACATTTTGCCAGAATATTGAAAAAAAAAAAAATCTCACATCAAATCAAACTTCAATCTTTACGTCAAAGTAATCTCTAAAATACATATAAAACAAAATAAAACATACTAAAAGGGTCAAATGCTAAAATTAACAATTCAGCAAAGACAATGACTCTATTTTACCATCAAAACATCTGTGACAGAGTCTAGACTTTGCATATAGCGCCCGACAAGGGGGAGGGACAAGCCTGTTCGTGCGGCTCGTCACCCGAATCTCTGTCTACATGATTAGGGTTAGTCGTAAGCTTGCTTGTGATCTTGTTTCTGATCTGTGTTGATGCTCATTTTAATTTGATTGACAAAATAGTGTTTTGACAAAGAATTTCAAAAAGAGTAGACAGGGTTCCGGTGAATCTTTATTTATTTTAATTTTTTCATCCGGTTAAGAGGAACTTATTTATTTTTATTTTTTCATCCGGTTAAGAGGAAAAAAACGCACTACAAACACTGATATTGAAACAAATATGAGACAGGCTGTGATGTGGGGGAAGCCGATATGGGATGTTGTTGATGATGTTGTGTTCCAGAAGTTTTAAACATATGTCTGGAAGCTTGTAAACCAGGTGTCTGCTTTTGGCTTGGAGGGGGGGGGTAAAAAGGAGGAATCATGCATAGGCTATCTGTAATAATTATAACAGGGGAATGGAGATTACGCTGCATCTTTCCTAATACTCTTGGATGTTTGCCTCCTTTCTAATTTTTGTTCACACACGGCTTCTATTTGTATGTTCACTCTCCATTTTGGTTAGTTTTCAGTGCACGGAATAGGGAAGATCTGTAATCTGCAGGTCCGCCGTCAAATCCTTCCCAATCAAGCTCCCTCATCTCCCCGCCGTCCTTCCCAATCAAGAAGCTTGACAGTCATGAATGGAAGACCAAGGGGTGTGGATTCCACCCATGTGGAAATAAAATAAGTCAGATACTTACCGTTAGGATTCGAGTTGAACGTTGAAAATTCTGGGACTAAAATGGATCGGATGATGAAGGAAGAAGAACGAGTCAGGTATTATGGGCATGTAATTTATAAAAAAAAAAATTCATGATAACAATTCTAAGTTTTCAGCTATAGGTACAGTATATACTTTATCTGTACGACAGCAGCCTGATAACTTTTCTTTCATCCTAGGCGTTGTTTGGAACAAGCGGCTTACCCAGTAAAGATGGACGTCTACCAGGGTTTTACAGACGTCATAGTTCGAAACCAGAGCCTGGTTGAACCAACCTTGGAGTTGCTTGTCGAGCATTTGAAGCAGTACGTACGAAAAATCGGCGAGCACACGGGAATTAAGCTTGAGAAGTGCTTTGAAAAAGAGGACTTGGAACATTCCGTTAGAGTAAGTTTGCTTTTATTTTGTTGGTGCTTTGTCCTGATGTAGTTTCGGCAACAACTCTTCTCAACTCCACTTCTGTTCCTCAAAATCCTCCGTTATTTTGTACCCGCAAACTTACGGTTTGATCCACATCTTTTGGACTGATAACGTGGATGCCTGAAATCTCAAGAAGCTATAATACTGTGCAGTAGAGCATCCGTCTTTACCTTCTCGCAATTTGTCATTGCAGCCTGCATTCTCTTGACTCTGTAATATTCAGTACACTAGCCCCATGGTTGCGCTATCCCTAAGAGATGGATAAGTACCCGTTGAGTATTTACGGAACTCATTCGTAGATTTTTGCTCTGTTCAGGGCCGAGAGAAACGGGTTCTTATTATTAACCTTTCATGATCAGATAAGACCACTTGCCGAACGTTCGAAGCCTCTTTCCTGGTTGCTGAGTGTTAGTGGCCTTGTGGCCGAGTCTGAGTACCGCTCGTTTAATGATTTTCATGAACCTTTTGATATGTTAATTTCCTTCGTCGGATCTCTCGTCGAATACGAATATTGAATATTCTCGCCTGTTTTCGCAATGTATTCGCAAAAAAAAATGTGAATAAATATCGCATTTTTTTCTATAATTATTATTAGTATGATTATTTTTAGTATTGGTCAATAAATCAAGCAGTTCGTTAGAGATTTGTGCAATTCTTTGTCCAGTAGATCCTTACGTTTCAGGACCCACTTTGCTTCCTCCTCCAGACTTGCATTATAAATAGATACAAAAATAAATGAATAAAAAATAATGAATTTTTCTATATGTGTATTGTTTATGGCGAAAGCTGAATATTAAATCTATCTATCTATCTATAATTATTAATAAATATGGTTATGTTTAAAAATGAATCTGTGGATAAAGTAGTTCCTCTGAGTTTTGTGTATTCCTTGGTCCAGTAACTCCTTCCGTTTTAGGAGCCGCTTTGCTTCCTCCTCCAGACTTGCATCATAAATAAATGAAATAAATAAATAAATAAAAATAATGAATTTTGCTATAATTATTAATAAATGTTTTTATTTTTAAAACCTTATCTGTGGATAAAGTAGTTCCTATGAGCCCTGTGTAATCCTTGGTCCAGTAACTCCTTCCGTTTTAGGAGCCGCTTTGTTTTCTTCTCCAGACATGCATCCACCTCGCTGCCGAGTCCAGCAGCCAAAGCCTTGAAGAAGTTGAAAACCTCCGCGACGATCTCAACTCAATCCTCGAATCCCTATCCTCTTTTCTCGTGGACTGGGATCTCGGTGATTGGGATCTTACCGAATCAACGACTATGAACCCAGCCACGGTTGAAGGCCGAAATGGTATTTTAAAAGTGAAGTTTATCATGTCTCTTTACGTGCCAATGATGGAAAAGTGCATATTGAACGACGCATTGACCCTTCGCGTGAAAGCGGAAGTGTTGCTCACTCTCTACAAGAAGTATAGGAAGTTGGGGGAGTTCTTGAAGGATATGCAAGAAAAGGCAAAGAAAAAGGAAAAGGGCAAAAAGGATAAGGAAGGAGATCAGACTGAATCCGGCGACGCCCTGAAAGGCTCTGTGCAGGAGTATGATGGCTGTGCGATGTCGATGAAGTCCCTTAGCAGTCTTTTGCAGGTGAGAGTGTTATTAATGTTTATTGAAGGCGAAATAACAGTTTTACCGTCACCATTCAACAATGTAACCCAACCTACTTATTCCTAAATTTGTGCATATTTCGAAAACTTTACAACAACGTTTGGATACGGGAAACAAAACCGAACTACCCTAAGCAAAATGTTCTTTCAAATGCTGAAGCGAATGCTCCGTCTGTCTCTGTAGTTAATTGGAACTGATGTGTTTTTTTAGACAAGTAACAAGTTCGGTGATGCAGTTTTTATCAGCAATTTGCAACGCGATTTGGAATCCCGACATGAATCACTGGTATCCGAACCGGTGAAAACGACGCATGATTTGTTTGTTGTGGGCAAACACAAATTAAAGGATTTACATGCGAAGAAGAATAACAATCTGGATTTTTTGCTATTGAAGAATTCTTAGTTTTTGGGATCCCAAAACGTTAGTGACGGATACCTATGACATCGTAAAAGTTGTCCGTCTGTCCGTCCGTCCGTCCGTCTGTCTGTAAGCACGATAACTCTCGAAGGGAATGAGATATTTTGATGAAACTTGGTGTGAGGATTCTTTGGGTCAAGAGTAAGGTCAAGTTCGTAGATGGGCACTGTAGCCCTACATTTAGGGGTGGGGGAGGGGGTTTAAATTAAGGGACAAACAAAATATTTTGAAACAGCTAATGTGATAGTCGATTATGGGGTAAGAAGACATGCTGAACACGATAGTGAAAACCATTTTCTCGCCGGACAAGTAGTTCGCCCGGAATCCGGCCAAAACCGGAAAGTTTCTTAAAAGTAAAAGTTTTATTTGAAGTTAATTAGATGTTCGATTTAGGGGTAAGAAGACATGCTGAACACGATGGTGAAAACCATTTTTTGACCGGACAAGTAGTTAGCCCGGAATCCGGCCGAAACCGGAAAATTTGTTCAAAGCAAAAGTTTTATTTGAAGTTGATTAGACGTTCGATTTAGGGGTAAGAAGACATGCTGAACACGATGGTGAAAACCATTTTCTCGACGGACTAGTAGTTAGCCCGGAATCCGGCCGAAACCGGAAAATTTGTTAAAAGCAAAAGTTTTATTTGACGTTGATTAGATGTTAAGTTTAGGGGTAAGAAGACATGCTGAACACGATGGTGAAAACCATTTTCTCGCCGGACAAGTAGTTCGCCCGGAATCTGGCCGAAACCGGAAAATTTGTTAAAAGTAAAATTTGTATTTGAAGTTGATTAGATGATAGATTCAAGGGTGAGAAGAGACGCTGAATCTGTATATGACAATCGTTTTTTACCCTGACATATACTTCGTCCGGAATCCGGTTGAAACCGGATTTTTTTTATAAGTTAAAGTTTTATTTGAAGTTGATTAGACGTTCTTTATAGGGATAAGGAGATGCGCTGAATTCGTTTCTGAACTATCTTTTTTTGGCTGGACAAGTAGTTCGCTCGGAATTCGGCCGAAAACGGAAATTCGGCAGAAGTAAAGCAGGTAGTTTCGATCAGTATCGTCAAAATAAATATGGCTTATACAGGTATATCTGAAATTAATTTTCTCAGATGATTAGCCTGGCGAAGACTGGATCTGGCGTAGACAAGACGTAGTCAGGACGTAGTTGTCTGAGTCAAATATTAAATTTTTGGGATCCCATCGAAATCTTTGATCTTGTTCTCTGTCTGCTTAACAGAATAGCTGTTTTTGTAACTTGGACTCGAATTAGCCACAAGATTTAAATTTATTGCCAAGTTTTGAGTCACAAGTTCGAAATCGGCTCCTGTTGTTTGTCTCAGCCACAGTGCGAATCACAAAAACCTTGATAGCGAAAACAGACTTGTTAACCATGCAAACGATGTTGGAAGCACACTTTCTGGCCCACAGGACACCCACGAGCTTCCGAGTACCGTACAGCTCTTTGTGAGATCCCGAAAAACGCCTAGGATGATCTACCCCAATAAAGCTGGAGTCTACTCTCATTAAGCTGTTCAGAAACTCGATATTTCTTGCCTTCACATCTGCTTCAGTTGTCTTAGCTTTGTGTCTTCGCGTCTACAAACTTTATAAAAGTCTTCGGTCTTTCCCAAGATGCCATGTTGCTCTGGGAAATGGGCTTAATTTATAAATGGAGCGAAACTGTATCTTCTTCTTCTTCTAGGGTTTGTTTGCTGGTGGAGGTGGAGGCCACCCCGCCGCTTTGGACCTTCTCCGCAGTCCAGAGCACCGCGACTTCCAGACGTTTATACTGGAAATAGTTCTGAAGATATCGCAGCATCTGAAAAGGACCGGGCGTCCGGTGCGCGGTGAGCATACCCACGGGGACAAGCTGATCATGAACGTTAGCAAGATTGCAAGGGCGCTGTTCTGTGTCGTTGTTCGGCCAGCGATTTTCAACGAGCCTGACCTCGTCCAGAGAGTTCTTGCTATGGAGTCCCTTGGTGCCCTTGCCGTCTATATGGAAGAAACTCATCGGATGAAGCTGATACATTTCTTAGTCGCATTGGGTGAGTGATTAGCTGCGTTTTTTGCCGTCATCCAGTTAAACGACCTACAAGATTTCCCACTATAAGTCGTTTACTTGCTTCGGTTAACCGACTTAAGTTTTTAAAGCTGTTTGTTGTCTCCGTTCGTCGGTCGGTTAACCGACCTGTGGACTGAGGCGGGAGCTCCGTCCAACCGACCTACGCTCTTGGCACGGTGCGAAATTCAAAATTCTCATTGGAGAGATAGGCGCCGGTGACGGGAAGACGCCATTTTTTCTTATAGGCCGTTTTTTAGAGCTGAGTCGAACCGACCGGCGAGACGAAAAAAGGGTTAATAGTGGCAAATAGGTAGGTTAACCGACCTATGCAGAAAAGGCAAAATACGCAGCTATTCTTTAAAGTTTAACCGAAAAGGACTGGGATAGGACAATCTAGTTACCCATCACTTATTCACTTAAATTGGCTTGAAGACCCGCTGAAAATGCGTTACTTGGTTGTTCCGCTATTCAGGAATAATCGATTCTCAAATAGTGGAATTTCCGTAAAATCCGTGGTACGTATGCCTTACAAGAAAGATTTATGACTTTTTTTTTTGTTCAGGCACTAAGCAATCTTCACCAATATCGCCATTGCCCACTGAAAAGCCTTGTTTGTGTTTAGATAAGAATTTCCCGCGCCATAGTAGAATTTTCGCTGTGGGGACGGACGCCGATATTCTGAACGTCATAACTAGGGCATAGTGGAAAACAAAAAAATCCCTTTACAGAATCCAAATAATTCTGTGTATTCAACAATGACACACAAATAAGTTGGCTTTTCAGTTAAACTTTAAGATTGGTTTCGTCGTGACCGACGGATTAGTTTCCATGCTGAAAATTCAAAAATTTTCCCGAGTGAACGTGAATCCGGTTCTACAGACTTAGCTTATGATACAGGCGGATAAGCCGGTTTTCCCGGCCGAATTTTCTCCATTTTCATCTGCGCCGCCACGGAAAATTGAAGAAAAAATATCAGATTTTCCGTACGGAATTGGCGATCCTTAGACCTTAGATCCTCCTGTGCCTCCAGAGGCGCCCAGGGCGTCCAAGAAGAGTCTCCAATCGTCTCTGAAACTTGCGGCTTCGACGATGTCTTCCCACTCCGGCTGTATTGATGCGTGAAGGTGCCGCAGGTCGTTGTTGAAGGTACGACGGAGTGTGTTTTTGGGTCTTCCTCTGCGGCGGGTGCCTTCGGGTAACCAGAAAAATGTAGACTTGGGGATTCTGGAATCATCCATGCGCAGCACATGTCCGAGGTAGCTCCATCTGCGCCTTCGTATGGTCTCAATGAGGGACGGTTGGCCTGTAATGTTTCTAATGTGCTCGTTCGTTACCTTCTGGGTCCAGTGGATGCCGAGAAGTCTACGGAGGCACATGTTTTCAAAAGATTGAATTCTCCTCTCTTGTTCTTTGTTGAGATGCCATGTTTCAGATGCATAGAGGAGGACGGGCAAGACGTTGCTGTTGAACAGGCGGAGCTTGAGCCGGAGGGAGAAAGTACTCGACCTCCAAACTTTTTTCAGCCTGTTGAAGGTGCTGCTAGCCTGTCCAATTCGGGCGATGACTTCTTTGGCTGTGGATCCCGTGTTCTCGATGGTGCTGCCAAGATATTTGAAATGCACCACTTGTTCCACGTCGTTGTCACCACATTTGATGTTCATAGGTGAACCGCTAGTTGCCATGCCTTTGGTTTTGCTGGCGTTGATGTTGAGTCCAAAACCTTCTGCTTTTTGTTGAACGCTCGTGAGCAGCGCTTGGAGCCGTAATTTGCAGGTTTCGAGGATGGCAATATCGTCAGCAAAATCTAGGTCGCTCAGCAGGCGATCATTTAGGCGTAGCCCAGTTGAGTCGACGCTCCTCAGTACGAAATCGATGACGACTGGAAATCCTGGCAGTAAATTAGTACTGTTATTACTTATGTATAACAGCTTTTCACTTAGAAATAAAGTGTTATGACCAATTAAGTTTACACTGTTTCGTGCCTAGATCTCCAACCAGGGGCGTCACTGGCCTTTTACCTTTGGGGGGAGGGGACGTCCAGTATGTGCCGACGGACTAAAAAATCCGGTCAAAACGACCGTGGAAACATCTTTTCGAGCCACAACAGAGCCATGGACCTTTTTGTGGGATCGCGGAAAAGCGCCTCTAGCGTATCTGCAAGACAAATGGTTATTATATCTACGTGAACGGTGAGCGTGAACCGTCGGTCAAAGGAAACATTTTCTATGACCTTTGTTTTCAGAAGGTAACGATGGAAGTCCAGACGTCGCGGAAGTCCCCAGTCAAGCGCTAGTCGCCATACGGTATATGCAGAAATTCGGGGAACGTCTCATCGCTGCAGCTGGAGATAATGACGCCCCGACAGTTAGATGTCTGATTGGCTTGTTTGACCTCATAGGCGTATTTTCGCGGTTTTTACCTTCAGGGTCTCAGCAAATCCAGTCGGTAAGAATTTAAGGCGTTCGGTTTAGTTTAACTTCCAAAACGGGAAGCGGACTAGCCGAATATTCGTTTAGTCATCAACATAGAATATGTTGTCATTATTAGCAAGAACAAATGATCCAATAGAACCTCCGTCTTTGGTCCCATGCAACGACTATGAATACCCGAACAAAACTGAGCAGAGCTAGAGGTACTTGCTGAGCTTTGAGTTGATGTCCGTCTACTTCCCTCTTCGCCGCTGCGCATATCAAAGGAAAAAGTGCAGCAGACGTTCTGACCGGCTCTGCAGCGCGTCATGTGTGACGTCACAATGGACAATGGTAGACAATCAATTGACTTTTACTCTCGAAATTTCTTCTCCGGGGCTTTGCTGCGAATAGCTGTCTGTAGAGGTAACCGAATTGCGATGGTCCGCATAGCTCCTACCCAGGTCGTTATCCAGGAATTTTTTTCCGGGGGGGGGGGTGCCCGTGGGTTGGACCAAAGAGATAGGGAGACGGAGGTTCTTGTGCTGATTTGTTCTTGTTAATAGGCTAATATATATCCGTGTACAATTTAACATTCAACATTTCTGAATTAATTTCTAAACAAATCTAATAATCAAGTGACTGGCGATTCTCAAAAGACATCGATAGATGGCCCTTCCATCTGACGTAGTTTTGAGTGACTCGGGCAACGCCTTCAAGAATTCCGTTGACAACCTGTATGCTGGAAAAATTTGTGGGGAACAGTGTTTTAGACGTACACTGCAGGGGAGGTTCGAGGGGTCATTTGACGACGAAATTAAGGTTCAGTAACTGTCTATATGTCATTCTGGCAAGCTCAAAACGTAAGACTGTCATACAGACAAGCTCAAAACCTACGACTGAGAGTATATTCTCTGAAGCATTGGGAGGGGGGGGGGTGAAAAACCTCGGTATTTAAGCAGAAAACAGGCTGATTTTCAAAAGCTTGGCCTGCGGCGTTCCAAAATTAACCTATCTGGTTGTGCCCTAGGTGCGTTTTTGCAGATACCGTGGTATCTGATACCACGGTCTATTTTTGCAGTTATCGTGGTATCTGATACCACGGCCAAAAGACGTTTTTGCAGTAATCGTGTTATCTGGCCAGTTATCTTAGTATCTGATATTCAGAGACCACGGTCCGACCGTCGTAACTGACTACTTATCAACAGTTGTCCAGTTACCGTGGTAACTGATCGTGGTATCTGAAACAGTCATCTCACTTTCATCAGTTTTTGTCAAATTGGTGGGAAGAAGTTTGGCACTTAGTGATGTCAAGACGGTTGCGTCGCGCGCCACTAGAAAGCCAAAGGTCCCGAGGTCAAATGCCAGGAGCAATTTTGTATTTCGGATCACTACTTATCAGTAGTTGCGTTTTTGCAGATACCATGGTCTAAAATCGTTTTTGCAGTTGTCGTGGTATCTGATACCACGGTCAAAAGGAGTTATCGTGGTATCTGGCCAGTTTTTCTTTTGGGATGACTTTGGTTTTTCTTTTGGGATGCCTTCGGAAAGTGCAATTTCGGCAATTGTCGTTTTTGCAGAGCAACCGTATATCAGATACCAAAGTAACTGCAAAAACGATTAATTGCAGATCAAGTTACCGTGGTAACAGATACCGTGGTATCTGCAAACACGCAACTAATGCCCACTATCCTAAGTTCAGATTTTCAGTAACGGACTGAAGAGCCAAGAAAGGGCCGAAATACAGCTGACATATCCGTTTAGCGTCACCAGACATCATTCGTCGCCAGCTTGTGCTGAATGAATACTTTTCGGCGTTTATTCCAGATTCACAAATGGTACGAGACTGTCTGCAAAGACTGGGACGTCAGCGACGGCCCTGCCACCAAAGTTGCCCTAACTCGTCTCATTCGCTGTCAGATAAGGTCTAAAACCAAAGTCGACTGCCTAGCAACTTTAGCCAGTCAGGTTCATGGGCTACTAGGCGATATTGATGAAGAAGCTGTACTGAATACCACTGAAGTCTGGGGCATTATCAAAGAAGGGCCCCGCCCCCAGCTCGTTTGCATTCTTGTGGATCAGTTGGAAAGCGTTTTGGAGAATGTGACGTTCGTCATAGGGCAGATGGCGATTGTGGAGGGAGGTGAGTTGTCTTGTTCTGAGTTGTCTTCCACATAGTTTTCCGTTTCTGTGTGTAAATTGAGTTTTACAGTAGAGGTATGCTTATTTGAACACTTCTCCAACTGTTTTGTACCCTGGTTTTGTTGCTTGCTTATAAAACAGTCAAATTGCAAGAAAAAAAAATGATATCAGCTAATAGCCAAGTATTTCAGATGTTACCCGAGCACAAACTTTATGGTTGAAATTTTATTTTATTTTAGATTTATAAGTGTGCTAATTTTTCTATCTGAGATGTCTGTTGATTTCAATTTCAATTTCAATTTACTTTATTTAACGGTTTTTAAAAACCATAAAAAAAAGAAAGACAAACAAAAATAAGACACTCTAACTAACAGTAAGCTACACTAAACTAAAACAATGAAGTCGAACGGGCTCCAGGTGGAGCCTGGGTCACCCGAAGAGACCGCTCCCATTCCAGCCACACTGGCAGAGACAACCTCAAAAGCGGGGCAGATGCAGCCCGCACAAGTGGATTAGACGACCTGAGAATCTTGTTCTGCAAAGAAAGAATGTTTCTCCTCTTAAGTTCAGGAAAAGAAGGAAGTCCCGCCGCCACAAACATACCAGAAGCACTACAGTGTCTAGGTAGACCATGCAGCCACCTGAAAGCATTGTTATAGAGAATCCGAAAAGACAGCTCAGTTTCCCCAGAGATGCTGGTCACAAGGGCCAGGCAGTAAACTGGAGTGCAGTAGGCCCTGAAAAGAAAAGATTTTATGTCTTCCTCACAAGAAGAGAATTTTCTAATCAGTATATTTGCACGGACACACAGCGACCTCGAAACGGCTGTTACGTGCTCCTCGTCAGTCAGTTTAGACGTCAGATGGAACCCGAGGTATTTAAATGCCGTCACAAACTCGAGAGTGACACCATTAAGTATGGCGTCCGGGATACGTTTCAGTCGAGTTCCTTTCGGAAGAAACGCCATAAAGTTCGTCTTCGTGGTATTGAACACAATATCGTGTTCAGCGGCAAACCTTTTACAAACAAGCAGCAAGCTATTCAGCGCAGCTACAACTGGAGCCAAAAGAACTAAATCGTCAGCATAGCTAATATTGTTATAACACTGACCATTCATGTAGCAGCCAATACCTGTTTTAGACGGCTCCTTATTCAGCTCATCAACATACAAATTATAAAGATAATTTGACCGCCATCTACTCTGTCGAAGGTATGTTAGCAAAATATTCAACTTGTGACTGGAACACCAGATGGCAGTTGACAAAAAGAGCAAAGCATGATACAATAGGATATGAATTTTTTGCCATTATTTTTAAGTAAAAGTTGCCTGGAATGTGTTTTAGTTGTGTTTTTTTTTTCGACGATTGTTCACTGTTAGGCGACGTTCAAATAATCATGCCTCTACTGTAGTTGTAATGTAGCAGTAGTGTAAATAATTTTCATTCTTACGAAACGACGTATTTACAGAGCAAGCAGAGAAGCTGGACAAAGCAATATGCGCCAGACTCCATATATGCCAAGCTGCCTTCAACGAACTCGTTCAGACGAATGTTCCCGAAGGCGTTGCCACTGACTCCCTACTGAAGGGTTTGGACAAGTTCTTCATGTGCCTCAGCCTATATGCAAAGAAGCACCAGGTTAGTCTTATGACATTTCTGTCGTATCAAACGTACGTGATTTACCATACGTGGATTCCACTGACATTAGTACCACTTTATTGAAATCCGACCGTAAACGAATTTCAGAGCATCAAGCATCAAGAATGAAAAATAAAGAAAGAGCCACTTATCCTTCCAGTTCGCGTAAAAACACTAAATGATTAAAACGTATAGGATGAACTGGGGGGGGGGGGCAAAGAGGAGCTTTCGTCAGGGATGGTTACAGCTTTTCTTAGACTGTGAAAGCGAGCTGTGGACAACTACATAATGGCTGGCCGTTTTAGTGGAATTTGGTAAGAAGAAAAGCGTGGCCGGTTTTCTTTTCGGGCTGAAGAAAAATGTTGGCAGTGAGAACCTACCTTAAGCCTGTCAAAAAGCCCAAATCAGAAATAATGTTCTCCTATTAACTTTGCAAAATAAGCTTCTGCACCAGTAATTGACTTCAATCAGTTTTCTCCATCTCCGGCTAATTTCTCTTCCCAATATTTACATAGTTTCATTCCATCATTTATTTCTGGTCAAATCTTGTAAGTGTATTAGTTAAGTTCCGTTTCTGTGTATTATGTAAACAAAAAAAAAAAAAGTATTCCTATTCTCGCTTTATTTGGAGCTATTTGGAAAAAATAAATGTGATTGATTGATTGATAACTCACCAACGTGGTAAGCAAATAGCAAAAAGCAAAATTACTATTAGTTACTATCTCGAGAAGGTTGGAACGGTCAGCGTAGTAACTTTTTATGAGGTTGAAAATAGTAACTGATAATTACTATTGTTAGAAGGGTGGAACACGCTGAAAATGTAACCTTGAGCGTGTTCCACCCCTCTACCAATAGTAACTATTAGTTACCATTTCCGTTCCACAGCATCGCGAAAAGTTACTACGCTGACCGTTCCAACCTTCTCAAAATAGTAACTAATAGTAACTATTTGCTTACCACGCTCGGGAACGTAGTAAGCGTAGTAACTACGCATCTCTGTAACGTGATTGGTCGGACCAGCCCGCGGCCTGATATTTGACCGAAAAAATAAAAAACCGTTCCAGCCTAGCGTAGTAACTACGGTGACCAGCGTAGTAACTACGGTGACCAGCGTAGTAACTACGGTGACCAGCGTAGTAACTACGGTGACCAGCGTAGTAACTACGGTGACCAGCGTAGTAACTACGGTGACCAGCGTAGTAACTACGGTGACCAGCGTGTAACTACGGTAAGTAGGGTGGAACACGCTCCTTGTGACAGTTCTAACTGAGCGTATTCAAGGTGAGAGCAAGGCTATAACAATTTGTGACAAGGCTATAACAATTTGTCTACTTACTTATAGGGCGATGTGATCAATCGTCTTGAAGCTCTAGTTCGCGAGATTGGTCAGAAGCTGACACACGGCATCTACGAGTTCTTCACGTTCGTCGGGTCGCGAAGCAAGGATTCTGGAGTAAAGAGGAAGAAAGGAGGAAAGTCGGAAATTCAGAAGGAAAAGATCATCAGGGAAGCCAGGTCGATTGCAGCGCTTTCCGCCTCCATCGAAGAGGCGGTAAAGAACTTGATCAAACTTGGAAAGAAAGCGAAGGTGAGGCTTCTAAACTGTCAGAAGTTTGATCACGGATAACACTTGTTTGCGCATCCTTGTCTTGAATGTTATGAGGATATATATCTGTTATGACTCTTTTAAATTTTTTCTTTTCGCGAAACCTGCGACTTAAAAGAGGTAATAACAGAAGTTTTGTCTGGAAACGCAAAAATTAAAAGGGTCATAACAGATATATTCTCATAACGTATAACACAAGGATGCGCAAACATGTTTTTTCCGACTGTCAGAAGTTTCATAACAGGTAACACAAGGATGGGTGGTTATACATTACATAGGATGTAATATGTTTGTGATTTTGAAAACCTTATTCACCAAATGTTAGCCTACGCATAACAAGCATTGCCAGGAAGAGCCGAAAAAGCATCTGCTGCCTTTTCCGATAAAGTCAGCATAACGTTTTCAAAATCACAACAGATTATATCCCGAGTGCAGAGGCGTTACTAGCCAAATTGTTTGGGGGGGAGGACAAGGTATTTACCGACTGGCTGGTTCTTTTTACCGACTGTTTTTGCGGATAAAAACGACTATTATTGAGAAAAAAACGACCGTGTTCACGAAAAATCGGCTAATTTTAAGAAAAACGACTATTTTTAAGAAAAAACAGACTGGTTTTAAGAAAAGTCGATTGTTTTTAAGAAAAAACGACTATTTCTAAGAAAAAAAAATCTGTTTTTACTAAAAATCACGGCGCGAATCGGCTCTTTTTTACCGACCGGCCGACAACATTGGGGGGGCTCCCCCCCCCCCCAGTAGTAACGCCTCTGCCCGAGTGTAGTCTGCTGAAGCCGCGCATCCTTGTGTTATTTCTTATGAAATTTTTGACAGTGTAGGTACTGTCAATAGAAGATTCGTTATGTTTCAAGACATTCTCGAAAGACAACAACAGCAAACAAGACCGTATGTTTTCGATGAGATCCCAAAATCGAATATTTATTTGGCTTCACAATCCAGACAGTCGGGTTTTGTAGATTTCCGGTCTTCGCCAAGCTCCGTAAGCATACTACGAGTTATCCTTAATAATCGATGCACATACAAAAAATTGTACCATAGCGTAGCCTATATACCGGTGTTTTTAACGGATTGCGGCCAGACGGCTAGCCCATTCAGAAAATCAAGTTCGGATATGGATTTACCCCTATATAAATAAATATGTCTCATCGATTTTAGGGAAGTCTTTTACTATTACGAAATTCCCGGTTTTAACTGAATTCCGCTATCTGTTCGGGAAAGAAAAAAACTTCTGTTTATAGCCTATGTTGACAAGGAATGTGCGTTCGTAGACATACTAGTATAGGCTATACATATATATATTGGCAGATAAGTCACTAGAAAGATCTCGCACGCATTCTGCCAATTTTATCATAGTAAATGTCGTGTCCGAATCGGTTGCTTTTTGGAATCCCAAAACGCAAGTTGAGGGATACCTATGATTTCGTGAAAGTTGTCCGTCTGTCTGTCCGTCTGAGAGCACGATAGCTCTAGAAGGGAACGAGATATTTTGATGAAACTTGGTGTGAGGATTCTTTGCGTCAAGGGACAGGTCGAATTCGTAGATGGGCATTGTAGCTCTACCGTCCGTGGCCGAATGGTTAGCGCGTCAGAACTCACAAGGGAAGGGTCCCTTGTTCGAGTCTCGGTTGTGCCTACTGTTTGGTTTCGAGCGGGGGTTAGTGGCGTAACTCTGTAAGACAAGCCAAAGTTCACCCAGCTTCAAATGGGTACCTGGAGAAATCCGGGGAAGGTGACAGGAAGGGTGTGCGAAAGCACAGGACGGCTGGGCCCCAACCCCCCATTGCACTTCCTGGCCGAGGGCCGAGAATCGGAGATCAGCACCGCCGGCTTGGCCTGTCAAGGCTGATAGCTGACACCTTTACCTTTTTTGTAGCTCTACATTTAAGGGTGGGAGAGGAATTTCAAATCGAGGGGCGAAAAGAAAATATTTTTTAGAAGCTAATAAGATAGTCGATTTAGGGGTAAGGAGACATGCCGAACCCGAATGTGAATTTATTTTCTCACCTTACAAGTAGTTCATCCGGATCCGGCAAAAACCAGAAAATTTTCAAAAAGTGAAGGTTGAATTTGAAATTGATTAGATGATTGATTCAAGGGTAAAGAGACATGCTGAACCCGAATATGAAGTTTATTTTCTCACCGGACAAGTAGTTCACCCGGAATCCGGCAAATTACGGAAAATTTGTAAAAAGTAAAAGTTGAATCTGAAGTTGATCAGATGTTCGACTCCGGGGTAAGAGGACATGCTGAATCCCAATATGAAAATTATTTTTTGGCCGGACAAGTAGTTCGCCCGGAATCCCGAAGTTTAGCATGAAATTTTAAAACACAATGATATAGTCGATATAGGGTGAGAAGACGTGCTGTTGCAACTTCCAAACATACTAAAGATAAACAAAAAGTATATACGAACAATTTAATTATCTTCAAAGTCCCAACTGGCACTTACTGGGTCAAAAGGCAGAATGCATCCCGACAACTGTCTGGGGAACAATTTAATAAAATTTTCGACCAATTTTCGAAAAAAATAGGTGGCTATACCAGTCCATACCCTACCCCTTTATCCATACAGGCGAAAGCTCTGCGCGACTATTTACACTCAGCGTACATGTTCTTTGGATTTGGTCGTGGAAGTCTGTCGTGTCGGGGGGTCGAAGGGGTTGAGGTATGTTGTTCGTGATTCAAACAGTATGTTTTATAAGCTAATGAGATAGTCGTTTAAGGGGTAAGGAGACCCGCTGAATCCATATCTGAACTTAATTTTCTTGCCGGACAAATGATCCACCCGAAATTCGGTCGAAACTGGAAATTTGGTTGAAGCTCAAGTTGTTTCTGAAGTCGGTTAGAGATTCGGTGTCAGGGCAAGGAGACATGCTGAATTGAATTTTGAACTTTATTTCCTTGACAGATCAGCTGGTAAAATTTTCCAAAATTCCAAAATTCGCCTCTCAATGTTACTAGATTAGATTTTTTTTTTTTAGATTAGATTATGTTTAATACAAAACCAACGCATAACGTTTGTCTGCATCACCTGCAGTGAAAGTCCCGGGGGACTTGTTAAATAACTAGCTCTTTTGCTGTGCATGCAGTTCGCCGGAAATGCTGCTAAAAGACGAAAAAATTTGTCAAAGTAAAGTCCATTAGGATGAGATATTGGAGTAAACATCCTTGCTGAATCCATATCTGAACTTGGTTTTCTCATAACGGTAACATTATTTTTTGTACATATTCAAGCGGTGGGATATTGATAAATAGCGAAATGTAAAAGGAGTCTGGCGAAGACTCATAAATCTACAAATTTCGATTGTCTGGATTAAGAATTCCAGTTAATATACATTTTTGGGGATCCCATCGAAACCTTTGGTCTTGTTACTCCCCATAAGAACCTCTGATTCCGAAACTTAGGCTAAAAGAACAAAGACGCCAAGCAACCGACGAACAAAAAAGCAAAAGGTCTTGATGACTACCAACAATCAAACCCACGACCGCAGCGGATCGTCTTAAGAACCGGGAACGCTACCGCCACACCACACAGCCTTGTACAAAAAAGACAAATGTCAATTATTAAATAAATGAACTCAGTAGTTGAGATTCAAAATAAAAAACTCAACAGATTTCCGGGTCTTGGCAAATCCTGGCAGAATTACATGTCTGAAAAGGAAATAAACCTCAGAAATGGATTCACCGTACAGTCTCTCGATTACAGCCTCTAATCGACTTAAGAATGAGCTTATTCTACTCTTTTCACCAAATTTCCGGTTTTGGCCGGATTCCGGGATAACTACTTGTCCGGTGAAAAAAACAGTTTCGGATATGGATTCAGCATGTCTCCTTACCTCTAACAAGACTATCTTATTGACTTATAAAAAATGTTTATTTCGTCCCTAAATCTAACACCCCCTCCCCACCCCTAAAGATAGGAGTACAGAGCCCGTCTACGAACTTGACCTGTACTTTGACCCAAAGCATCCTCACACCAAGTTTGAACAAAATCTCTCAACCCCTTCGAGAGTTATCGTGCTGACAAACGGACAGACAGACAGACGGACAACTTTTCCAAAATCCCCAAAACAGCGAATCGTTATTTCTTATTACCTTACTTTCAGGTGGATCTCAGTGGCCTGATTCGGCTTGCCACTGCCCGCGATTTCCGGATTCGGACCGAAAATATCGAGGTCGAAGACGAGACCTCGGATGGCGAAGATTCTTCCATAGCAGGTGCCCCCCAGTCAACGCCTGCCGCAACCGGATCCCGAAAAAAACAGAAGACTAGTCGGAGTAGTCCGTGAATTGGGAAAATGGTGGATTTGCGATGTAAATAGTTTTCGCAGCATTTGTAAAACAAGGATGGGAACAAAGACAATACGTAAGTTTAGAAAATATTGATATTTTTGTATTTGAATTTTTATGAAAACGCTTTGTGATACAATTTACTCTGGTGTCTTCACTGGTATACAGATGGTAAGAAGTCGCAAAGCCCCTGATATCCTCTTTAGGAGCCACATCCAAAGGTCGCTAGATAGATATCGATCAGAAGGGGATATGAATGAATGAGAGGTTTTATCTACCCATTTTAAACACAAAGTGTGACAGATAACAAGAAGCAGTGCGCAAGCGTTCAGACGTGGAGTGTAAAAAAATGTTTATCATCTCATAGACAAACAGCGTTAGAACCAAGACATCGCACATCCCCAATAACCAAACAAGTATTGAGACAACCTAATTTGAAATCATTCCACTTTAACACCTTTAAATGTCAACAAACCGCAACTATAAATCCAAAGAAATCTTGAAGATAAAATAGCCAAGGTCCCAGTCAGGACAACCTGCACAGGGTTCAAAGACCCGAGAATGCTTTCTGCAGAGAAATGGCAGAAAATTGCCTAATTTCTGGAGAAAGGGACGGACTTCACCAACCGACATTGACACTGCAGTTCCACTTGAACCCATGCACATAACGAAAACGCTTTAGAATTGGCAGAGTCATGCAGGTCTGCTGGATGTCGTTTTGAGATCCGAGTTTGTAATCCTACAAACTATAATAGCCAGTTATTTTTTTTTTTTTTTTTTTTTTTTTTTTTAATTAAACCCGTAGCATCTTTTCTAATTTAACTTATTTTTATATTATTTAAACAAAAACAAGAGAAAATAATGTTTCGTACTTTTTGTGGCTACTCCTCCATCCCTCAGTGACGTTAATTTTGATCTATTTTTACCCACTTTTAAACTATTTACGTCACTTAACTTTTAAGAATAAAAACCCAAATTACATTTACTAATCTTCCCCCCTAATACTTTTTTTTTAATATTATTTCTTGTTTATGTCCTTTAAACCTTCACAATGACACAACAAATTTTTTTTCTCAACCAAACTGTTTCTAAAAAAATAAAAAATAAATAAAACGAAAAATATATCTTTCCGACAAAATATAACTACAAAACCATTCCATCCAAAACCATCCCCGCAACATTCAATCCGACCTCTATATTATAATCATAAAATATATTTCTAGCATCAAAGTTTACTAACTACTCAACCACAACCAATAATATCTACGTTTTTTTTTTTTTTTTTTTTTTTTAAAGCTACTCCAAAAAACTTCTTAAAATTTCTTCACATGCTTTAAAAACAAAAACTAATTTACTGGAAAGATTGGGAAAAAAAACAACAAGAAAAAACGAAATACCCACTAGATATAACTAGCCAGTTATAGCATGTATTCCATTTTGTGCGTTTTCTCCGAAAAATATCTTTATTTGCACAGTTGAACATTGATGTGATAGAAACTGAAGATGAGAAAAGATATAAATGCAGGCGACTGGAAGCCAGTCTAATAAGCCAGAAACAAAATTAACGGCTGATTTCGTCAGCTTCGTCATTGGATTGTTCATCGCTGTCGTTATCCTCAGCAGAGACTGGTCGAATGATCTCCAGGTCCGCTAATGTCGCCTCGTCGTCGTCGTCGAAATATTCTTCGTAGATGTCAATAGTGATGTTCTGTCGGATCTGTGCCTCCGTTTCCTGCAATAACAGACATCATTTTTAAAGGACATTTCCTACTTCCGTAATCCCTTCATTCATTTGTGAACCTGGAGACCCGAATGTCGTACGGTGCATTCTAACCCATCTAACTTGCCGTGTTGTGCTACCTTCGGTGCGTATCACGTTGTCGACGGTTGTCTGCGAGAACTTCTTCCATCAGAAGAACCGGTTATGTAAATTAGTTCGTGGTTTCGCTATAAGTCAACAGTTCTTGAAAAAGGCTCAAAACAGCCGAAGCCATGGGTACTTTGTTGAAAGCAGAGCCTAGTTTTAAAGTATTCAACTATTTTAAAATACTGGAAGTTCAAGAGTAAAGTGCGAGGGGTTCTTTAACATTTAGAATAAGAAATCCAGAGCAGAACTGGCGTTTGCTGTTCAATAGCGGACACGTACTTTCCCTTTTCAGGCTGTTCGATGCTTTAAAGCACGTATGGCCACCTGACCCGTTGTTTGTGTATTCACTTGAACCGGGTAAATAAAAGAACATACCTGAAAAAAATTTAAATCAAGTTCTTCGATATAGTAGTTACGAGTTTTCACTGCGTAGAATAAGCGTCTCCTATGAGCCCTTTGTAGCAACAGCCTCCCGTCGTCGCTCTTTGGCATTGCTTTGGCAAAGTATTCTTCAAGTGCCTAGTTAAAAACACAAGCAAAAGAGCCAGAAATGCCTTATCTAGTGCTGATCTAGTGATAATAGTGAATTTAGTGGCACATCACCATGCTCAGAGAAGGATTTCGACTGCCTCCTGTCTTCTCATTGTCCTGGTCCTGGGTCCTTTGTTACAGGGTTGAGTGAAGATTGGTTGTTTATTTATTTCACTGATCTTTCTCAACCTTGTGGTTAAGGCCCAATGTTCAGCACACCTTACTTCTACCTACTTACTATTTATCAGATCTCAGAAGAGGAATATCGTTGTGACCAAAATGCAAAAATAACTCTCACAGAAAATGGGAATAAATAAGAAGGTCGGTGAAACTGATGATAGATCTACTACATATGGAGGTAATGCTAATTTTATTTATGAACTTAATTAAGCTGGATACATTCGAACACCCCTCTTTTTTTTCAGTACAGACTATAAGGTTAATTTGAATGCTGATTTGAACACCATACTCTAGTAGTGTTCCTGCATCTTATTGACTTATCATTACTTAGCATCATTAACATTGTTTTATTCCTGTTCCAAAGACCGCTGTAGCCTAATGAGCAAATAAGCTCCTTCATCCAGTCAACCACAAACTCCTGATTTTCGGATACCCTATGCCGAACATTAGTTATGCCTTGCGTTTGGCATAGCCTATGCTAAACCCAGGACACCCTATGCCAAACACCAGATAGCTGTTGGCACCTTAACCTTGACCTACCTCACTGGAGATTAGTTGTGATTGGTTAATTTTTGGGTTTCACTCAAATCATCAATATTTTATTTGGTCCCAGTAACCAGTGTTAGGCATTCCACCGTTTGGCATAGGGTACCAAAGCTAGGTATACCAGCGTTTAGCATAGGATTTCCCACACAGAGGCGTCACTACTGGGGGGGGGGGGAGGGGGGGACGCCCCCCAATGTCCTTGGCCAGTCGGTAAAAAATAGCCAAGGCGGCGGGAAGCGCTGCGGTTCTTAGGAAAAACAGTCGATTTTTTCTTAGAAATAGTCATTTTTTCTTAAAAACAATAAAAAACAGTCGTTTTTTGTAAAAATAGTAATTTTTTCTTAAAATCAGCCTATTTTTCTTCAACACAGTAGTTTTTTTCTCAATAATAGTCACTTTTATCCGCAAAAATAGTCGGTAAAAATGACCAGCCAGTCGGTAAATACCTTGCCCCCACAAAAAAAAAACATTTTGGCTAGTAACGCCTCTGTTCCCACAATCAGGGATTTATGGTAGACTGCCTCCCTCTCATTATTAAACATGTCACTATTAGTGATATTAGTGCTTTCAGTCAACTTCAAGCGATCATTCCGAAGGGTCTGAGGCTGGTCTGAGTTTGAAGTTGATGGTAGGACATGGTTACCCATACAAGTTACTTGATGGCAAGGAAAAGAGCTGCCTGTTGATCTCCCAGATGATGAGACAGGACAATTATACTTGTTTTGAGTGTCACAATAATGTAATGTTACAAAAAAAAAATCTAAACAAATTTTACTGCAAATACTTGCCAAAAAATTTAATTCATTTCCAGAATTCAGCTGCCTGTCCACTTTCCTGACAGTTTATGAAATGAGACAGTAGAGAAATGCTGAATTTACTGTCAAATACTGGAATGCTGCAGAAGAAAATATTTAAACCATCCTTTGAAATTTTTACGCTAAGTACTTTCCATAAACGTTTAATTCATATTCTATATACTCAGGTTTCATCCAAAGTTTGAATGTTTTAGATTCTGTTTGGCTCTGTTTCTGCATTCACAAAGCTGCACCGAGCAGTCTGGGATTAAATACTTTTGTCAAAAGACATTGTTTCAAAAGACATTGCACCCAACATTGTTATAATGTAATGATAGTTAACACATCCCAGCCAGCATAAGGCACTTTACAAATTTCTTGACTGTGCTGCTAGTTCATTCAGACCAGAAAATGGATGAAGAAGATTATTTAAATTTATGGAAAAACAACTTTTTCTGTTAGATTGTGTGACAGAGAGGTTGCTGAAACAGTCACTTGTTCTCTGATAACTGGTTTGTTATTTTCCCTTTCTCTTTGAATGTTATACAGTCAAGAATCAAAGACAAGGTACAGAAAATAGAGAGTCAAATAAGTATGGAATGGTTGTGGATTAATTGTGTTAAGAATGGTGCATGTAGTCCTAAGGTTCAGTACAGTACAACTGAGTAAGCATGCAGCAACCCTGTAAATTCTTTTTTGAAAAATATTGAGGATTTGGTTAAAAATTTAAAAGAAAAAATAGGAGTTGCAGCTTTTAAGAAATTACTTTAGATGTTAAAATAAAATTAAACAGTAAAGTCAAGACCAAAAGAAACAGGACTATTTTTTTAAGTTGTTGCAATCAGCGAAGGATTCTGCAACAGGGAAAAATGACCTGAGAAAAGGATTCAAAATGCTACTTCTCTAATCATCACTATTTCAGTTAGAATTTCTGTGACAGAGAGGTTGCTGAAACAGTTACTTGTTCTAAGGTAACAAGTTAGTTATTTTCCCTTTCCATTTGACTGTTACAAAATCAAGAAACAAAGACAAGGTACTGTACTGAAAATAGAGAGTCAAATAAGCATACATATGAGAATGGTGCGCATAAAATTCTAAAAAAAAAACGAATTTGCAAAAGTAAGAAAAAGGCAAAACTAGGAGGTGCAGCTTTTAAGAAATTACTGTAGATGTTAAAATAAAAATTAAGCACTAAAGTGAAGATAAAAAGAAACAGGACTGTTTTTCAAGTTGTTTTAATCAGCGAAGGATTCCACAACAGGGAAAAATAACCTGGGAAAAGGATTCAGCATGCTACTTCTCTAATCATCACTGCTGCTACTTTTGCTGAAGCTAGTGAAGGCAAATCGATGGAATGGAAACTGTCACTCTCTTTACAGGACCTCTTCAGGTCTTCGATTTGATTTGATTTTATTTATTGCTAAATTACATAATAATCCATCATGATAGGTAACCGCCCATGAGAAGACATAAATGCACTGGCACTGGGCGGCTACCAAAAGGAATTTTAAAAATACAGTACATTTACACGACCATTAGGCTTGACCTGCACAACTATAAATGAGATCTGATCGGTTGATTTCTAAGCTTCACTCATAACATCAATATTCTATTGGGTTAGTGCCTAGTTAGAGCATCTGGGATTGGGTATGCCTTATCCGGCCTCATCCAGAATTTGGCATATGGTATTAAGAAATCAGGAGCTTGTAAATGACTCCGCTAGACAGTAAGAGATTTTTCCATAATTTGCGATGGGGTGATGGGATTTCTTTTCAGCCATTTGACGATTGCATGTGCCTGAACAAAGGTCACTAAAGACAAAAATTTTGCCAAGCTTAGACAGAAGGGTAAATGGCCTTGGGGATTTCCGTAAGGAGTCAAAAATAATCAAGTCCTATCTTATAGGCAAGGCGACAGATTAGATCCATCATACAAAGGGCGGCAAGTCAAAATAGTGCCCATAACTGTACGAGTACAAGTCAAGGGTACTAGAAGGTAGATACGAAATCCTTTTTAGGGTGGGATGGGTCCATTTCGATAGAACCTAGTCAGACCATCACTGTCCTCGGCGAAAGTCTTGGACTCTACTCCGCTTTCTTTAGTTTTCATTGCCGTGTTTGTTTGAAATTAGTTGCTGAATAGAATAGGAATGTTTAATACATTGACATATCAGTTTATAGATGGCCCCCCTTACAAACGTTTTGATTGCCTTCTTTTGTTTTTTACTGCCTTTCTTGCTCAAAAGTAGTTGTCATTTAGGATGGGATTCTCAATATCTGAAACGTTTCTTGACTTGACCTTGCCTTAGAACTGGAGGAATGAAGCATTGGCAGGAATTTTAAGTGATTTAAAGTTAAGATTTTGGCAAACAGTTTTTGCTGTGATGAAACTATGAATGTAGCTCTGGTTAATAGAGAAAAAATGTTTTTTGTGCCAATGGATGTCTCTATTCGGACACTGAACACACAAGGGCAACTCATACTTATGACAGAAATTCATTCTACTCTGTGCATTCTCATTCCCCAGGTGTGTTCTCTTTAATGCTTAAATTCGAGGAGCTTATTTGTGCAGAGAAATTTTGCCAAGACTGTCATCCAAGGCAAGGGACATGGAAACAGGCTAAGAACAGACAAAGCTGTGTCTAATTTTCTTGAAGTGTTGCTTAGTTTAAAGTGAGCAACGAATTCAGAACATCCGAGCAAAAACACTACCAAGTACGAGATGCCCTTTATCCTATGCAGTTGAAGTAGAGGATTGACGAGAAATACGGAAGCAGTATTACTAAACAAGCATATTCAAATATTTTTTTGACTGGAGATTTTTGATGCAGAGTAATAAACAAATCCCTGGCCTTGTCAAAATAGGGATCTTGACTCGTATTCTTTGGAATGGCAGTCACACTGGAAAGTGTTGATCACTACCAGGAAGTGCACCTGATTTCACGACATTTAGTGAAGCACAATGTGGTTTAAGAAAATTCAAAACTGTAATAAAAACAATAAAATTTTCTTCAAGTGATTCATGTTCTTTCAGAAGAAACTTTCAGAATGGTTTTTCGCCATCCAATGTCTACATGAGTAGTTAAGCTGGTCTTTATTGCATTAATCTTGGTTAATTCAGTAGTATGGCCTAACTAGACAGCCACCTAGTGGTCTGTATAAATCTAGTTGCTGGGACGGTTCATTTTATGAGCCTCCTTTGGTAGTCGAAGTTGGGATATAGTGGATGTAACAGAAAAATCTGAGTCGAACCTTCCAGTGCAGGACAAGCTGCTACAATGCTAATTACCATGTTACCTAGGTCTTAGGGCATTCACTAAGCCTCTCCAAAGCTATGGCTATTGATCACATTCTTGAAAAGTTTCTGTCACAATATGAATCTCCTGTAAGATATCTTAGGATGGTAAAGTCTTAAAATTTTGAGGTAAGCTGTGCCAATGTTCGTCCAAAAGGATGAAGAGACTACACTGTAAAAAGTTTCTCCGAACACATATGCAGTATTTGCTACTGGGATTAACCTCATCTCTACTGGGACAGTCTACCACAGATCCCTGATCTTGGGAAAGCCTATGCCAAACTCTGGGTATATCTAGCGTTTGGTATACCCTATGCCAAACGCTGGATACACTATGCCAAATGCTGGATACTGGGGCCCAATCAAATATTGATGATTTGAGTGAAGCTCAAAAATTAACCAATCAGAATTCAACTGTAGTGAGGTAGGTCAGGGTAAAGTTGCCAACAGCTATCCGGCGTTTGGCATAGGGTGTCCAGGGTTAAGCATAGGCTATGTCAAACACTATGCATATCCAGCGTTTGGGATAGGGTATCCAAAAATCAGGGGTTTGTGGTTGACTGTACTGGGATAAGAATAATCCGAATCAGATATGATCTTATCTGAAAAGAAATAAGATTAATCGCAGTAGCAAATACTGCAAGATTTTTTTTTTACAGTGTACCAACCAAAAATAAAAATAATTCCTGTTTTATTTTTCAACTGACAGATCGCAAATTCAAATTGGCAGGTGGCTCCTTCTGAATTACTTTACCTTGCTGCAAGATCATTCACACCAAAAAATGGAAAAGAAGCTTCAAGATTCAAAGAAGAAACACAACTCCCAAGTTCAGTTTTCTGACAGAAACTTTGTTGATAGCTATTGATTAGTAAAGGTTCAACACACCATCTTAATGTTTTATAAGCCAGAATCAAAGCCTACGCATCGGCAAATGAGGGGTGTCCATGTGTACACAGCTGAATTTAATAAATAAAATTAGCGTACCTTCACTGTAGGGTGAACTCGGGCAAGTCCGGCCACGGGGTAAGTCCGGCCATTTCACCCCTCGTCTGTGTTTTTTTGTATTTACTGTGGCTAACTAGCCTCTTTTCATCCTTAAGGATAGCACTTGGGAATAGTGTCGGAGATTTCCACAGTTGTATTTACCTCGCGGAGTTACAACAGGTTGAAAATTTGAGGACGGCCATTTTTATGGTTCCAGGGTAGGGGACTTCACTAAAGTCAGTTTTTCTTGGAGATGCAATCAGTTACAGCTGTTTTTGAAATGTACTTACAATCTATGGTGATTGGAGAGTTGCCCAGAATATTTCCACATTTTTCTCACTTACCTCCTTTCTTCACTTCACCAACCTCCTTATTTATTCCCATTTTCTGTGAGAGTTATTTTTGCATTTTGGTCACAACGATATTCCTCTTCTGAGATCTGGTAAATAGTAAGTAGGTAGAAGTAAGGTGTGCTGAACATTGGGCCTTAACCACAAGGTTGAGAAAGATCAGTGAAATAAATAAACAACCAATCTTCACTCAACCCTGTAACAAAGGACCCAGGACAATGAGAAGACAGGAGGCAGTCGAAATCCTTCTCTGAGCATGGTGATGTGCCACTAAATTCACTATTATCACTAGATCAGCACTAGATAAGACATTTCTGGCTCTTTTGCTTGTGTTTTTTAACTAGGCACTTGAAGAATACTTTGCCAAAGCAATGCCAAAGAGCGACGACGGGAGGCTGTTGCTACAAAGGGCTCATAGGAGACGCTTATTCTACGCAGTGAAAACTCGTAACTACTATATCGAAGAACTTGATTTAAATTTTTTTCAGGTATGTTCTTGTATTTACCCGGTTCAAGTGAATACACAAACAACGGGTCAGGTGGCCATACGTGCTTTAAAGCAGTGGTTCTCAACATTTTCCGTATCGCGTACCCCTAGTCAAGGTTCAAAAAGGTTGCGTACCCCTAATCAAGGTTCAAAAAAGGTTCCGTACCCCTTTTTGACGAATTGTTGTTTTACTATCTTTTACCATGATCAGAACGTCAAAAATACGATTTTGTTGTCATCAATGATAAGGCATGTAAACCTGAAATTGCGTTCGATGGGGTATCTGATTTTGGGGATAATACTGAAACTAAGTTAGGCGACTCAAAAATGAATGAAGCGAGGTATTAAAGCTATAGAATAACGTGATTCTGGGACCTTCGCGTACCTAAAGTACATAGTTGTACCTGACAGGACGCATATGTAACCCCTTGAACATAGAAATTAAAATAATAAGACAAAGTAGTTATGACTTTTTACTGCGTAGAGTCGAGCGTGCTATGACTAGCTATGAGATAAGGTCTCCAAGTCGAAACCGTAATACACGCATTTCAACAATGCTTTTCTCGCGTCTGAAGAATGACTTTGCCGCATCAAATCTGTCTCAAATGAACAAAAAGTCATAACAAAAACTACACTGTAAAAAAAAAATCTTGCAGTATTTGCTACTGGGATTAATATTGTCTCTACTAAGATAAGATTATTTCTAATTCGGATTAATCTTATCTCGGTATAGACAAGATTAATCCCAGTAGTAAATACTGCAGTTAACTTTAATCCTTACTCGGAGAAACTTTTTACAGTGTATACTACACCGAAGCAAATTTTTGAATTTCTCTTCATTACATTAGTTGCGTTTTTGATCCGAATTCTCCTCGCGATTCTCCTCCGAATTCTCCTATTTCGTGTTTTTGGACTATTCAGATGAAGCGAATTCTCCTTTTCTTGCGTTTTTGTCAGAATCGAGAACGGGGAAAGCCTCCGAATTCTGCAGAACCGAGAAGTTGCTCCGCTAGTGAATTCTCGATTCTCCTCTCCCCGTTCTCCTCCCTGATTGGTCAACAGGGTGCGCTGTTTAATATGCACAAACAGATATACCGGGTAGCAGACGAGCTGTCAAATTAGTGTTTTTGTCAAAAGCGAGAATGGAGAAGCTAGAGGAGCAAAAACGGTAATTTTGTACGAGAATCGAGAATTCAGAATCGAGAATTCAGAACGGAGAATTCGGATCAAAAACGCAACTATTATTTTAATTCCTTGATTCAAGGGATTACATATGCAACCTGTCAGGGGCATATGGTTCACAACTTGTTTGTCTGTTTCTGTAAGTCTTATTTGATTGGCCGTAGCTAAATTGCGTCACATTCACCGAGTTCATGGCAAATTCGACAAATGCGCCTGCGGATTTCTTTCGTTGTTTTCTGTGCCCGGCCTCGGTTTACCTTTGCTAGTTTGAGAACTGAGCTGATGTAGAAGTCATCCTTCTCGACACGTTTTCTGAATCTACCGACAAGCTCTGGATCAGCCGGATTCACATCTTTGGGCCACCCGCCCTCTTGGTGGTTTATTCCGCGAGATTCGTACCTCCTCTCTTTAGTGTTTACCTAAAAAATATAATCATTATAAAGAGGTATGCTTCTTCGACGGCTTCTTTATACTAAATATTCTTAAGGGAAACAAAACAAAACAGATCAGAAAAAGAGGAGAAAAAAAGAATAAAGACATAACAAACTGACAAGAAAAATACAAAAATGAACGATCTTCCATCAACAGATTTGAAGTTTGGATTTGAAAAAACGTATGACAATATGCCATCACCCTACCTCGTGAGCTGAAAGCGTCGTCAGTATTGCCTGCACTCCTTTGTTGAGACAGGGTTTATTTGCATAACGACTTGCTATGTCAGGGTTTGGGCTAATGGAAGCTTCGCTGACTGTCTTCACCCCAAAATTCGTTGTTCTTTCTTTCAAGTCATCAACTGTTAACCTCAAAACTACGCGAGAATCCATGGCCACTTGCGTTACTATGGTTACGCGTAACAATGGTAAAGCGTTTAGGTTGCCCTGTTCTGAGGCGGGAGAATTATTCAATTAAGATTCGACGGCGGAAAACGGACGGAAATGGGCTCTGAGGTTTACAGCAAGGATTGCTGCTATTTTTTGTGCCATCAATACCCGGATCCCGGACAACTTCATTTCCCTTCTGCTAAGCGTCACTCCCTATGTTCGTCTGATATTTTGATCATGTATATAATATTGTTTATTAATTAATTTTTAAAGTAGAAATACCACGGATTGGCCCATGCAAATGAAAATGAATTACTCAGAAAGAAATCAAGGAATTTTTTTTTTTTTGCAATTTATAGCATGAATTATAAAGTAAATATTGCAGTTTGAATTTTGGATTTTGAATAGTGTTTGTAGTTTGCATGGTTTTGTGTCTGGTGGAGATCATTAGTAGTAACCAGGTATTAATATATTTACGGTTGGTGTTTATACGTGGGGTTGTGATGATTTGCGGGGAAAAAAAACGTATGTTGTTGCCAAGTGTGACACTTCAGGTGCTTTTTGACACTTTTTGCCTCTGGGTGGCACCGTGACACTTTTTCTCTGAAAGTGATACCTTTTCTTGCGAATGACAATTTTTAGGTCAAGTTCAAGTCTCGGTTTAAGTTTTTTATTTTACACAAAATACAAATACGCTGTACAAGCACTGTGGAGAACAAACATTCGAACATATGCAGTGCTTGTTAAATTTTTTTTACTATAATAACAACAACTACGTACCCTACAAATCTAACAAAATATAATATAACTTGATTTATCTGACCTGTATAAAATGACCTGCTATCTACCAAATAAATAAATAAAAACTACCCTTTTGTGATAAACAAAACAAAAAAAATGACAAACCATTTGGCATTAATAAGCGAGAATGCGTACAGCATGAACCAACCACACACGAAACAGTCATCCAATTAACCATCCACACTCTAATAAATATTTTTTATAACAAATTTCATAATAAATTATATTGCAAACAGAATGATTATAATTTTTGGAAATTAAGAATCAGTAGTGCTTCAAGTCCGGACCTGATAAGCGATCATGATAAGCGGTTAGAAAAGCACTTTTTCATTTACTATAAAGTGAAAGATTACCGCCCCCAAGACACTGCCAAAAATGCACTTTACTTTGATTTAGTACACAAAAACAGTTTGAAGCCTTAAATTAAGCTCATTTCCGATTAACATTAGAAATGTTTTGAAAAATATTATTACAAATTCAGTTATTACCGATTATTCGCATTTTGCGCGTTGTGCAGCGGAATGCAAAACAAATTTGAGGTGTCAAAAAACATTTTTGTCAGCAAAGTGTGACACTTTTATGAGTCGAGCTCTTGGCAACCCTTATAGCGTACGAATGACATGATTTGAGAAGAATCTTATGCATCTACATAACAGCCTGACCAACTCGAGGTCTCGCGTTGGTGGTTCTCGAACACGGAGAATTGAGGCAAATTATCCACACAAAAAAGTTGAAAATGAAAGATGGTTGTCTAGTGCCTACCCAGGTGAAGGCAAGACAGGGTAAATCTAAATACGAGGTATTTCAGTGAATCAGAATGTTATATCAGAAATAAGTTTGGCGAACCTTATCATCATGTTGTGTTGACCCCCATATTTCCTTCTGAGTAATTTTTTAGGATGACGACCATATTAAACATATTTCATTAAATTATTCAATCAAGCCTAAATGTTTCTGGCGCCCTTTGCTAATTATACATAGGGACTGGGGGGTATTTCCGAGTTGACTTTGTATACGTGTTTATGTGGTCGGGTACACCCGCAAACCGGAAGCTCGATTTTCGACAGTATTTATAATGATAGTAATAATATTTTTTTCAGCATATCTCCTTACCCCTACCTTGAACCTCTAATCAACTTCAGATAAAACTTTTGGCTTTTAACGAATTTTCAGGTCTTGGCCGGATTCCGGGCGGACTATTGGTTCGGCAAGAAAATAATTTACATACATGGATTCAGCATGCCTCCTTACTACTACATCGAACCTCTAATCAACTTAAGAAACAACTTTTACGTATAACAAATTTTCCGGTTTCAGCCGGACAAACTATTTGTCCGGCTAGAAAGTTATTGTCATATATTTCTCCCGTCTCACCGTATTCGCTCCAGTCTCCCCTACGTATAATTAAACGCGTGAAATACCTCATGAGCTGAGTGGTTGTTCAAAACAGCTTGAACAGCTCTGTCCTGCAGCAGTGGTTTTCCGAATCTCTGGTACAGTTCTGGCTCGGGTTTTATACTCACTCCCCCAACACTTCTTTCTGAAAACGAGATCGTTCTGAACTCCAGTCCCTGTTCATCCAGCCTATGAACCACATTAAGCGTCGTGTCCATTTCAAACCTGCGACTGAAGTATCCTTAGTTACCTACGCGTGATGTAGATTCCCTTTCTCATTAAGTGCGTGCTGAGACACTTATCGACTCGAGAGTCCATCGCAGGGCAATAAATAGACATGCGACATTAAAAAAATGATTCTTTCCGGAAACCTAGCGGACAGGGGGAAACAATTAGAATACAAAGTCAACTCGAAATGCCAATGAAAATCCCCAGTACCGATACATCATTAGAAAAGGGCAGCTGAACCACTTAAGTGATTGTATAATTTAATTAAACATGTTTAATCTGAGTGATATCCTAAATAAATTCATGATCAAGGACAAAGTAGCCTACTTGTTACCAGTTTGCGAGATTGGACTGCAATTAATCGAGCAAGGTGTCGTGCATAGTCACTGTATAAAAGGTCGAGAAGGAAATATCGTGGTCAGCATTCTTCGAAGTTCAACATGATGATAAGGTTAGTCGAACTTATTTTCTACTATTACATTCTGATTAACTGAAAAACACAGTAGCCGTATAGATAACGTTCGCCTTCTTTTTCAGGTTCGTCTTATTCTTTTTCCAGCTATATATTTTTTTCCAACCAACCAAATAGTGTTTGTGTATAATTTGCCCCAGTTCTCCATGCTCCAAGTTCAGAGCCATCACGCGGTTTAGTTCTTTTTGGTACCACAGCGATCACCACCATCATCAACCTAACCTAACTCCTCGGAAATACGTTTTATATGTTTAATTATATTCCCCCAGCAGGAAAAGGTGCGAACCTCCCTGACCATGGGATTTTTTCACACCCCCCGTAACTAACATAACGTAACTCTGACAAATCTAGACGACTAACTATTCGTTCCGATAAAGAATCGCCGTGTGCCAAACGCCAGAAAAAATCAGCGCAACCTGACCACAACAAACGGTGTTGATTGGTTTACATAGGATTTGAATCGGTTCTGAAGATTTGTTTGGATGACGTTTCCCTTTCTTCCCGAGTGTTCTTTTCTAATTAGTTTTTGAGGATTTGTTTGTGTGACGTTTCTCGTTCTTCCCGAGGTTCACTGGCGTATTTTGGATTCTTTTCTGTTCATTAACCTATAGGCATATTCTCGCCGTTTCACGAGGACTCCACTTGAGGAGTCCCGCGTTTTTGTTCGTCCTGTGGACTCACTCCCCGTATTCTCGCGAGTCCCCACGGACGGGGAATGCTCCGATTATCATCACCATCATCAAAAAGGACTCCCTTTCAGATCCGAAGGGGAATCAATTTTCGGTGGTGTTGGTGCAATGTAAAATTAATTAAAAACAATAAGAATAAACAAAAACAAAGTGGATCCAGACTAATTTCGTCAACTGCATTTTTTTCGAACAAAATCCAATTTAGAGCATTCCCCGTGTTCTCGTTGTTTTCCGTACGCGGAGTCCGCGTCGAGTGACTCTCTCTATTCTCGCCGTTCCCTTTGATTCCTCGAGGAGTCCTCGGGGAACGGCGAGAATATGCCTTATGGATTATTTGACTACCTCTAAAAGGCAAAAGGTAAATAATAGGCAACAATAAACGAAAAGGGGAAAAACTAACGCTAGAGACATGAGATACATCTTCTTACCTCGCTATCGATAAAGAACGATACACGAACTCAAATATATTATAGTTGTGTCCCACCCTACTTACTGTAATAACTACGCATGACGCCACGGCTCCTGGCTATTTGGCGTCAAGGCTAGAACGATTTTTTCTACTTTCGGCAAAATATCTGGCCATGGCCATAACCTCGCAAATCGCGTCACAGAGATCGTCGTTATACGCTTACTATACACTCCCGAGCGTGGTAAACAAATAGTTACTATTGGTTACTACTTTGAGAAGGTAGAAACCAGTCAGCGTAGTAACTTTTCACGAGGCTGGAACGAAAATAGTAAATAGTAGTTACTATAAGGGTGGAACAAACGGTTCAAAACGTAACGAAATCTCGTAAACTTTTGAGAAGTAATTTGACTGGGTTTGAAATTAAATTTTTGAATTGTTTCGAATTATTGCGAAGTTCGAATTGTTTTGGGAAAATTTGTGCAGAAATTTAGAAAAATCTGAAATTTTTCAGGCGTTTGACAAGATTATTCCCATGACTTTTGAAAGGTTTTACCCCTTCATAGGAACACGCTGTGTTCGGCCGGATTCACGTGCCAATAGAGTTTCTTTTTGAAAACCGAAGGTGCGCTGCGAGACTCGTGAATTGTCTAGGTCAGCGAAATGCTCACTTAAATTCCTTTCGCTATTGTATAATTACAAAGAAAAGAAGGGCGAGTTAATTTTTCTGACGACCCTTTTTGAATCAACTGTCTAGTGCTCTATCCTTTCAGGCCTTTACCTTGGCAAACTTTGCTTCTGTTCCTGCTTAGCCATTTAAAGTGCTCCCTCCACCTGACACCCCGGAACGCTGTCCTTCTGGATCCAGAGTGGCACCTCACTTCAAAAGACCGTTTGATTGGTCTGATACACGACTATGCTTCTTTTTTGCACTATCCTGTTGTCTTTCTCACAAAAGCTCAGACCAAAAATGGAGAGATGAAAATCCTGGACCACGTTGTTGCTGTGGGAACATGCCAGTTCTTGAAGAAGATAGACCGAAGGTACAAAAGGAAGATGTTTGTTTCCGTGGAGCCCGGATGCTTCCTGGCTATCGGCACTGGGCATGTGAAACGTGCCACTGACATTATACTGACCATTAACCACTGGTGCAAGAATTTTCAGAAGTCCCCTCTACATATCACTCTCTCTATGGATGATCTGCCGATTTCAGAACACCGAAAGTTCTTCAAAGGGACAACCATCAGAGCCACGACTGTGGATAAAATGCCGTCTACCTTTGTCTCTAAGCATCCTAACGGTACTGTCTCGGTAAGCGGTTATGCCTACGAAGTGCTGTCTATCGTTCTGGACCACTTTCAGATCACCCTGAGTAAGCTGGACACAGAGGGGGACTTCGGGGCTCGTCTCCCGAACGGATCTTACTCGGGCGTCGTGGGGTCGTTGGTTTCAAATCGCTCCGATTTCTGCCTGTGCTCCATCGTTCTCACAGAGGAAAGGTACCGCTTACTGGACATCCTGTATCACATTCAACCACCGGAGTTCGCGACTTTTATAGTCCAGCACAAGTTTTCTGCTGTTTCTAACGACTTTTCGTTTGCCAGGGCACTTCAGTGGCAGAGTTGGGCCGTGCTCTTCTGCTTCGCTATTTTTGTCGGGATGACCATGTGGCTAATATTGAAAGTTAAGCGTCAACGGGAAGCTGAAAGCCAACCTCGCAGCTACGAAGCACTGTGGGTTCAAATCATAGAGTCGATACGTTTTACCGTAGCTCAGGGCGAGGACAATATCCTGCCATCCATCCCTCTACGCTTGGCAGTCTGTGCCTGGTCACTGGGAGCAATCATGCTTGGAGCTGCCTATACGAAAACTCTCGTGTCGACTTTCGTCGTCCCTAAGAAAGTCCAGGGGCCAGAGACTATAGCGGACCTGGAGGATATGAACTACAAGTATCTGTCCATCTCAGGAATGACCATCCCAGAGGATTTTTTGCGAAGTTCTGATAAAATAATGAGAAAGGTTGGAGGGAAGATGAAGGCGAATCAAGGTTGGTTGATGTTGACTCCTGGAGCGGCAGTCAACCGAGTTGTGGAGGAAGCCGATTGTGCGCTGATATATGTTCTGGATTCACTGACTTTTGCCATTGGTAAGCAACAAGTTTTATTTCTGCATCCTTATGCCATCATGGCGCAGTTCCCCTTGTACACATCCCTCTTTACGCGGCGATAAAAGCAGTTGATTCCTCTGCTGTAGCCGTTTTTTGGGATCCCAAAACGTTAGTGACGGATACCTATGACATCGCAAAAAGTTGTCTGTCTGTCCGTCTTAGGCTGTTATGGAGACATCCCATAGCACTTTGCTCTGCAATACTCCTCCTAGTTATTTCCTCCCTCTATCACCTACTTTTCTATATATCTCTTCGGTTTTCACCACCATCATTAATTTCCCGGCATCGTGGCAATAGGTCACTCGGTCTTTATCCCCAAGCTCCAGTTATCTGCTGTGCTAATCCAAGGTGAGATTTCGACCCATTCAAAGTATTTCGGCTATGGAATGAGTCCATAGCCGAAAGAGTTCTTTTTCATTCCTGGTCCGAGCAGGACCTCTCTGCTATGTTATAATTTACGGTAAGAGCTGTTATATATATTTAGTTCGGGATTCAGTGTTTTATCATTTATGTTCACTCTTGTCAATGGTTTCGTCATAAGTAAATATTAATAGATTATGGTCCATCTCGGCTAGTAGGCCTCGGGCTTGACTGGATATGTGAATTCCAGCTTCGCTAGGATGTGTGAACCAGCTTGATTAGGGATATCTGGATCGACTGCGGCTGAACTATAGAATTCTCCGAGACTTCCTCTCGTCTATTATGTCCGGTTTCCTGACTGGTCCTGGGGCTTGTGGGCACCTACGGTGTCAGAATGTCTTCAGTCCACACCCCAGGAGCCTTAACTTCACTATCCTCGCCGACCACTCGTCCATCTTCATAACAATGGTGTCAGAAGTGGGATGTTGAATTTTGTTCAACCCTTACGTTAATAATAAGGAGGACCCACGTCCAAATTTTGTGTCCTCCATCCCCATAACAATGGTGTCAGAAGTGGAATGTTGAATTTTTGTCAACCCTTATGTTAATAATTAGGAGGACCCACGTCCAAAATTTGTGTCCTCCATCTTCTTAACAATGGTTTCAGAAGTGGGAAGTTTATTTTTTTAAGCCCCTATTTTCTCATAATAAGGAAGACTCCCGTCCGATTTTTTTGTTTGTTGTCTTAACAACGGAATTTTTTTTTTTTCACCCACCCGTTTAAAGCCCTACCCTTAATTTAGCAAAACAAAAATAATTTCCTTATTTTCTAATTTTTTTTTATGGTTCAGCCCGGTCAGTCCAGAACAAAAATGTAGGTTTAGGTTTTCCATTATTCACATGCATGGGTTTTTATGGCACTTGCAGCTTCGCTCAAGTGCCATATACCAATCACTTTTCGGTCTGTCGGTCGGTCGGTCGGTCTGTCAGGCCACTCATCTCGAGTTAGGGTACTTCCAGAGGTGCTAGGACGATGAAACTTGGCATGCATATTAGGGACCCGACCAAACTAACTTGGAAATAGTCACTTCCCGGATCCGACCACCGTGGGGGGAGTGGAGGGAGAGGGAATCCGGAATATTGACGTATTTATAAATTTTGAACGGGGAATCGGATCTTAATGAAACTTGATATTTGGAAACACCTCGTGCCTCAGATGTCACACATCAAATCCGGAATGGATCCGGTGACTTTGGGGGGAGCTGGAGGGGGGGTACCGGAAATCGTGTGACATGTTCGGAGTGGACGGATCGGGATGAAACTTGGTGGGAAGAATAAGCACAAGCCCTAGATCGATATTGACAAGACCGGACCGGATCCGAGCACTGTGGCGGAGTTGGAGGGGGGGGCTCCGGAATTCCGGTGGTCCCGACTTAAGATGCTTACAGATGTGCTAGGACGATGGAACTTGGCAGGCATATTATGGACCCGCCAAACTAACTTGGAAATAGCCACTTCCCCCATCTGACCACCGTGGGGGAAGTGGAGGGAGGGGGAATCCGGAATGTTGACGTATTTATAACTTTTGAACGGGGAATACGATCTTAATGAAACTTGATATTTGGAAAGACCTCGTGTCTCAAACGTCACACTTCAAGTCCGGAATGGATCCGGTGACTTTGGGGGGAGTTGGGGGGAGGAACCGGAAATTGTGTGACATGTTCAGAGCGGACGGATCGGGATGAAACTTGGTGGGAAGAACAAGCACAAGCCCTAGATACATAGTTGACAAGACCGGACCGGATCCGAGTACTGTGGGGGGAGTTGGAGGGAGGGCTCCGGAATTCCGGTGATCCCGACTTAAGATGCTTACACATGTGCTAGGACGATGGAACTTGACAGGCGTATTAGGGACCCGAGTCACTTCTCCGATCCGACCACCGTGGGGGGAGTGGAGGGAGGGGGAATCCGGAATGTTGACGTATTTATAACTTTTGAACGGGGAATCGGATCTTAATGAAACTTGATATTTGGAAAGACCTCGTGTCTCAGACTTATACTTCAAGTCCGGAATGGATCCGGTGACTTTGGGGGGAGTTGGGGGGAGGAACCGGAAATTATGTGACATGTTCAGAGTGGATGGATCGGGATGAAACTTGGCGGGAAGAACAAGCACAAGCCCTAGATACATAGTTGACAAGACCGGACCGGATCCGAGTACTGTGGGGGGAGTTGGAGGGAGGGTTCCGGAATTCCGGTGATCACATGTGCTAGGACGATAAATGCTTGGCGGGCATATCAGGGACTTTTCACTCAGGAACAGTCGTTTCTCCGATTTACCATCATGGGGGAAGTGGAGGGAGGGGGAAACTGGAATCTTGAGGTTGTCCAACTTTTTAACGGGTGATCAGATCTTAATGAAACTTGATATTCGGAAAGAACTCATGTCTTAGATGTCCCATTTCAAGTGCGGACAGAATCCGATCAATGTGGGGGAGTCAGGGGGGGGGAATTTTGTGACACGCTTCGAATACAGCGATTGGGATGAAACTTGGTGGGAAGAACAAGCGTAAGTCCTAGATACATCAGTGACAGAACCGGACCTGATTCGGTCACTCCGGGGGAGCTGGAGGGGGGTCCAGAATTCCGGTGATCGCAATTTAAGGTACTTCAAGATGTGCTAGGACGATGAAAATTGGCTTGAACATTAGAGATTTGACATGATTGGCTTAGAAATCGTCACTTCCCAGATCCGAACATCCCTTAAAGTACTCATCTTCACTGGAAAGGACAAAAAATACTATTAAGCAAAATCTACATTTTCATGATCCCCATAAACCCGTGATCATTTCGCCTCAAGGGTTTTGCTTAGAAATGACTTTCTAGCACCCTTAAAGTGCGCATCTTAACCGAAAAGTAAAAAAAAAAATACTTTTCACCAAAACATATATATTCATGATCCTAAAGGGCCCAGGATCATTTTTGCCTCAAAGGTTTTGATTACAGATGAATTCCTAGCGCCCTTAAAGTGCACATCATCACAGCCAAGTGCAAAAAAAAAACTTTTTACCAAACGATACATTCTCGTGATTTCCAAGGGTCCGTCGTCATTCTTATCTCAAGGTTTTTGCTTACAAATGAACACAACAAACGCACGAATTGGCGAATTCCTACTTTCATCCTTTTACCAAACCTTGCAAGTGCCATATGAGCTTACAGCTCTTGTTTTTTTACCTTCATCAGTTTTGGTTGAAAACTTTGTTGTATTTTGGTCTTTGGTATTCCCGTCGGCTTTCTTCATTATATGAAAATTATTTTCATGTCGGATCTCTTTTTTTAGCTCCCTCTTATCCCTTTCAGGAATTTTCCGGTCGCCATGTGTGTGTGTGTCGCGCCACTGATTGCGAATTTTCTTCCCCCCCCCCTTTCCCTTTTAAGGAATTTTTGGTCGTCATGTGACTCATGTGAGTGTGTGTCGCGCCACAGATTGCAAATTTCCTTCCCACATTTTCATGAATTTTGAAATCTCAGAATGTCTTCAGTCCACACCCCAGGAGCCTTAACTTCACTGTCCTCGCCGACCACTCGTCCATCTTCATAACAAGGCCTACGGTCCGTAACTTTCGAAGGGAATGAGATATTTTGATGAAACTTGGTGTGAGGATTCTTGGGTCAAGAGTAAGGTCAAGTTCGTAGATGGGCTCTGTAGCCCTATATTTAGGGGTGGGGGAGGGGGTTAAAATTAAAGGGAAAACAAAATATTTTCAAACAGCTAATGTGATAGTCGATTATGGGGTAAGAAGACATGCTGAACACGATGGTGAAAACCATTTCTTCACCGGACGAGTAGTTCGCCCGGAATCCGGCCAAAACCGGAAAGTCTGGTAAAAGTAAAAGTTTTATTTGAAGTTGATTAGATGTTCGATTTAGGGGTAAGATGACATGCTGAACACGATGGTCAAAACCATTTTCTTGCCAGACAAGTAGTTCGCCCGGAATCCGGCCAGAACCGGAAAGTTTGTTAAAAGGTTTTATTGGAAGTTGATTAGATGTTCGATTTAGGGATAAGAAGAACACATTTTCTACCCGGACAACTTGTTCGCCCGGAATCCGGCCAAAACCGGAAATTTGGCAGAAGTAAAGCAGGAAGTTTCGAACAGTATCGTCAAAATAGATATGACTTATAGCGGTATATCTGAACTTGGTTTTCTCAGATGATTAGCCTGGCGAAGACTGGATCTGACGAAGACAAGACCCGATTGTCTGGATCAAACATTAAATTTTTGGGATCCCATCGAAACCTTTGGTCTTGTCTACCCTCGTCTTTACTGACGGTGGCATACGCGCTGGGTGGTAATATTTCGGAACTCTGCCAACTTCTTTGATTTTTAACAGCAATATAGATGGAACGACTAAAAAGAGGCATGGCACGGCTTGGCATTTTACAGGAGGCACGATTACTAAGTACTTGCACGAGTACTTGTCCGTCCTTGGCCGAATAGGTTAACGCGCCGAACTCACGAGCGAAGGGTCGCTGGTTCGAGTCTCGGTGGTGCCGACCGTTTGGTTCAGGGCGAGGGTTAGTTGCGTTTCCCCATAAGACAAGCCAAAAGTCCGCAGCTTCAAATGGGTACCTATAGAGAAATCTAGGGAAAAGCACGGGAAGCGTCGGATGATTTCCCCCTAACCACGCATTTCGCTCCCGGCCGAGGGCGGAGTATCAGGAGATCGGCATTCGGCACCTGCGCTACGCGAACCTTAACCGGTTTGCATGCGAAAGTTTGCTTAAAAAGAGGCACGACATGCTAAAAGAAGGCATGCTTGCACCAGACCTCCCTTTCGGCTCTGGAATTACGAACTTTCACTGCGTTCGTTTCATGCCTTCTTTTAGCATTATCGCCTGAAAAATTACGGGCTGCAGGCACGTTCGAACATAGGCCCTGCCGCTTCTTTCACGCGAACAAGCTCGAGAACTAAAAGAAAACACGCAAGAATGCGGGTCCCGAAGAAAGGCATAGACGGTACATGTCTCCTGGTCCAAGCATGCCTTCTTTTAGTATGCCGTGCCTCTTTTTAGTACTGTTGCCTCCTGCGCCATGCCGTGCCGTGCCTCTTTTAAGTCAATCCCCCTTAGGTTCCATCAGCCCCTCTTTGCGGTCTCGTGGGAGCCGTAATTTTGACAGCACAGGACTGTGACCAATTTCTGCACTGAGAGTTTATAGGCCTACCTGGTAAGTGGATCCTGGGGACCCAGGTCGGGCTTCACTGCCCAGACGCCCCAGAATCTGGGGTCCGGATTATCTCAAGGACGGTCCCGACAGAAATCAAATCGAATGTCTCTTCAACAGTCCACTTTTGGGCATTTTTCAGCACTTCTGTCATTTTCTTAGATACTACCATCTCAACACAATTTCTCCCAAGTCAAATGAAAACTATAGAAGAATCTGGTAGATTTTTCTACCAGATTCCCGGACGCGTCCGCGGTGCTTTCAGACCAGTCTTCACTACCCAGACCGATATCGAAGAAAACGGGAACCCAGAATCCGGGTGAAAAATCTGGGTAGTGAAGCCCGACCTTAAGGCAGTATTCGTTCTCTTCTAGGGTTCCAAAAAAAATACCACAAACGATGTCTGTTTTGGATGGGAAGCCCGATCAGAATTCCCTCAATCCCAACGAACCCAGTGGCACAGAAAAACAGCAAGTATAGTCGCGCCTTCGGACATGTCCTTGTTCGCCTGTCTGAGTCCGGAATCAGCAGTCATTTCATCAAGATGGCAGGACTTACAGAGTGGGAAAAGTTGTGCCGCAAGGACCAACCGAAAGATGATCTAGTGTTGACACTTAACGAAATCGGTGACATTTTCACCATTATAGGGGTTGGCATAGGGGTAGCTTGTGTTGCTATTTTCTTTGAAAGGATGTGCAAGTCGCGTTCTACTGAACGGCTGTCTTGAGAATTTCTGAATCAAATCTTGTCAAACGATAGCAGAGGCGTCACTACTAGGGGAGAGGGGGGACGCCCCCCCCCCCCAATGTTGTCGGCTAGTCGGTAAAAAAGAGCCGAGTTGGCGCGAAGCACCGCGATTTTAGGAAAACCAGTCGATTTTTTTTCGTAGAAATAGTAGCTTTTTCTTAAAAACAATTGATTTTTCGTCAACATAGTCGTTTTTTTTCTCAATAATAGTCGTTCTTATCCGCAAAAACAGTCGGTAAAAATAACCAGCCAGTCGGTAAATACCTTGTCCCCCCAAACATTCTGGCTAGTAACGCCTCTGGGCCTATGGTGGTGATTTCTTCACTGTTGACTGAAACAGCGTGTTTGAGCTAACCAAATGGAATACAAAAGTAAACCACGTCAATTTTTTGTCACTCAAGTTGCTCTCTTCAGTTCTATTCAAGTTCTTCAGTTCAGTCTCTTTAGTTCTATTCAAGTCTGTTCAGGCTAGTCTATTTGGGTCAGCCTAATCCGGCCAAGCAAGTATCTTCATGTCAGTTTTGTCAGATCCCTTTCTGGCTAATTAATTATTTTATGACACTTAGCAAATGATATATATTTCGTACTCGAGCGTTCTAAAGTTTTATGTACACTGTATAGCTTACACCCCAATAGCCAAGATCGATTACTGTGTTATTAGTTACTGGAAATACTCGATTTTTCAGTAAAACGGGTTGTACACCGCTTCCGGAATGGAGTAACTCGCGTCATTTCACTTCTCTTTCGAAGTCTGCAGCGCACACGGACCCTACCTTACTGCCTATACTGTGTAACCGAGCTAAACAGAGCTTCAATAGAGTTCAGATTACTAGTCAAATTTGTCACGATTCTGAACGTGCATATTAAGACAAGAAGAAATAAGAACCTCCGTCTTTGGTCCCATGCAGCGACTACGGATACCCCGATAACACTGAGCGGAGCTAGAGGTACCTGCTGTGAGAAAACTGTAGAATGCCTGCACGGGTGGAGAACCCGGTCTGCAGAGTTAGGGTTAGACGGGACGTCACAATGGTAGAGAACCACACTGTCAGAAGTTTCATAACAGATAGCGCATAACACTTTCAAGAATAACACCTTTTCACTTAGAAATAAAGTGTTATGACCAACTAAGTTTACACTATTTCGTGCCTAGATATCCAACAACACCTTCAATTGATAAAAATACTAACGGGAACGAAAGAAACATAACAGATAACATCCCAAAGTGTTATTTGTTGAAACCGGGCATCCTTCTGTTGTCGTTATGTAACTTCTGACAGTGTAGTCTTTTTACCAATTGAAGGTGTTGTTGGAGATCTAGGCGCGAAATAGTGTAAACTTAATTGGTCATAACACTTTATTTCTAAGTGAAAAGGTGTTATTCTTGAAAGTGTTATGCGCGATCTGTTATGAAACTTCTGACAGTGCAATCAGGTGTAAAGGACGACTCAGACGGCGTTCGCATTCTTCTGCGGGGTTCTACTGCGATACAGATGTTTGTAGAGGTAACAAATTATGATGTTCTGCGTAGCTCCTCCTCCGCTCGTTTGCATCGGGTATGGTATCACAATATATTCGACTCTGCATGGTCGGGTATTACAGAGATAGGGAGACGGAGGTTCTTGTGATTGTTTGTTCTTGATTAAGAGGAAACAGGATGCAATTGGGAAATGGACTAGAAGGTAGGTAGGTAGGTAGGTAAGTTTTATTTTTATCCAAAATATAAACATAAATAAAAATGACACGTCTAATAATTATTGCAGCAAAAAGAAAGTCCTAAGGACTTGTGCTGCAAATTCCTGTTACTATTTATATCTTATAAGTAAATATATAAACATAACAAATCATGATTATCCACCTAGCCTATCTTATATATGAAAAAAAACAACACAAAAACATAAACACTATACAACAAAAGATTCTTATTAATTATTCTTTACCGGTTTCAGCCCCCCCCCCTCCACCCCACCCCGAAAAACTGCGAAAAAACAATAAAACTAAAACTAATAAACTAAAAACTAATAAATATTCTTTCCAATATGTTCTTCGCAACAAGAGTAGGGTTCCCTTTCCGCAGCTTTTCAAAGCGACCCACAGGACTGGCAAAACGCGCCTTAGGGCTCTTTCGCACAAGTGTCTGCCTTCACTTAACCTCTGCGGCTGTGCGTTTGTAACCCATCAAATGCACACGGCGACAGCGGAGTAAAACAAAACAAAGGTAACACGCCCAAAGGTTTTCGACAGGATCCCAAAAATTTAATATTTCATCCAGACAATTGGGTCTTGTAGATATCCGGTCTTCGCCAGACTCCTTGAATTTTATTCTTAAAATTCAGAAACAAATTTAGGCCAATGGCTAATCATCTGAGAAAACCAAGTCCAGATTTGGATTCAGCATGTGTGTTTACACCTATAGGCTACTTCATATCTATTTTGACGAAATTGATCAAAACTTCCTGCCTTACTTCTGCCAAATTTGTCCGGCAAGAAAATAATTTTCACATACGGATTCAGCATGCCTCCTTACCAAGACATCGAACCTCTAATCAACTTCAGATAAAACTTTTACTTTTTACCAATTTTCAAATTGGTAACAAGTAAAAATAATCATTTCTGGTCCCAGGCAAGAGTTCTACGAAGCATTCCAAAATAGTCGTGTCCATTTTGAACATGCAAATTTATTTTCCTTACTCTGTCCCTATTCGTTCGTAATGCGGGTTTCCTACTCATTTAGTAAGCACGTGCAGAGGACGCTTTTCGACAATTTGTGTCCACGCCAGGATGACAAATAGACATGCGAGGGAAACAAGACCAAAGGTTCCGATGGGATCCCAAAAATTCAATATTTATGATCCAGACAATTAGGTTTTGTCTTAGCCAGATCCAATCTTCGCCGGGCCAAACAGCTACTCATTAAAGGACTCCTCTTGCTTATTCTGCCTTTTATAACATAACTAGCTCCCATACAGAATTATAAGCTTCTAAAATCCCCACCTTTCTCCAATGTTTCGTTTTGTGCCTACGAAATTTTAGCGCTTTTTTGGCTTGCCGAGTTTTGCCCGTCACACAACGAATCGTTTGCCGGGATCTTCAACGTCTGCTGACAACTCTTTCACACAGAGGGATCTGAGAAGCTTTTGTTTATTATTCCTTTATTTGCTTAGTTTTCACACTTTTTAACCACGGCGCGATCAGTTTTCAAATGTTTTGCGCCCAGCCGCCGCGTCGGACAGCAGGAAGGCTGGACACAGTCGACAAGCGCTAACAAGAAAATCGCTAATTTCAGGTGGAAAGTAATGGTATTTTCGAAAAGGTTTTATTCTGATCCATTTCATAGGGAAAAGATCATTTCTAGTAAGAGTTGTGCTTTAAGAAATCCAAGCTCAGATATGGATTCAGCATGTGCGTTTACCTCTATAAGCCGATCGAAACGATCCTAGCTTACTTTTGTGAATTTTGCGGTTTTGGCGAAATTCAAGAACTACTTGTCCGGCGAAAAGCTAAAGCTCAAAAACGGATTCAGCGTATCTCCTTACCCTTATATCCAACATCTAATCAACTTCAAATAAAAATTTAACTTCTAACAAATTTTCCGGTTTCAGCCGGATTCCGGACGAACTATATGTCCGGCTAAAGAGTGATTGTCATATACGGATTCTGGATCTCTTCTTACCCCTAAATCTGTCATCTAATCAACTTCAAATAAAACTTTTACTTTTAACAAATTTTCCGGTTTTGGCCGGATTCCGGGCAAACTACTTGTCTGGCGATAAAATGGTTTTCGTATTCTTGTTCAGCATGCCTTCTTACCCCTACATCAAACATCTGATCAACTTCAGATAAAACTTTAACTTCTAACAAACTTTCCGGTTTTGGCCGGATTCCGGGCGAACTGCTTGTCCGGCGAGAAAATGGTTTTCATATTCGTGTTCAGCATGGCTTCTTACCCCAAAATCAAACATCTAATCAACATCAAATAAAATTTTTACTTTTAACAAACTTTCCGGTTTTGGCCGGATTCCGGACGAACTACTTGTCCGGCGAGAAAATGGTTTTCATATTCGTGTTCAGCGTGTCTTCTTACCCCATAATCGACTATCACATTAGCTTTTTAAAAAAATTTGCTTGCCCCTAATTTAAACCCCCTCCCCCACCCCTAAATGTAAAGCTACAGGGCCCATCTACGAACTCGACCTTACTCTTGACCCAAAGAATCCCCACAGCAAGTTTCATCAAAATATCTCACTGCCTTCGAGAGTTATCGTGCTTACAGTCAGACGGACAGACGGACGGACGGACAGACGGACAACTTTTGCGATGTCATAGGTATCCCTCCACTTACGTTTTGGGATCCCAAATCACACACAAAACAATCTGATTCTACTTCTTTTCCGGAAACTTATTATAATTGGTAGCGGAAAACACACTGAAATCTAAAGTCTACATGGGAAATTCCAAAGAAAATCCGCAGTACCGATTCGTGATTATGAATCGGTACTGCGGTTGAACCATTTAAGCTTGATTGTATATTTTAATAAAACATATTTAATCTGTTCGCCATCCAGAATAAATGTATGATAAAGGACACGTAAACTTGTAATCCAAGTTGCCAGATTGGACTGTAATTAAACCAGCAAGGTGTCGTGCAGAGTCAGTACATAAAAGGGAACGGAAGGAAACTGTGGTCTCAGTTTTCTAAGAAGCACATGACGATGATAAGGTTTGTCAAACTTATTTCCGCTATTAGGCTACATTCTGATTCGCTGAAAAATCTAGTTCATAGGCTTATCCGTTTGCCTTCTTTTTTCAGGCAAAATACATGGATAGGCACTGGTCAACCGTCCTTAAAGGAACAGAAAACTTGACTCAAACTTGACTCGGGGAGATAGCTAACATATCAAGAATGTACCCCGAGTCGATATTGAGAGTAAGAAAAATTCTCGTTACGATCATTGCAGTTTCCGAGAATTCGACTTTTGAGCAAAAGGTTTGTGTGCCGCGACTAGGAATCGAACCCCGGCCGTCTTGTCGGGGAGGTCGTTACTCTGTAGTCTACATGTAACAAGACCAAAGGTTCCGATGGGATCCCAAAAATTTAATATTTATGATCCAGACAATTAGGTTTTGTCTTAGCCAGATCCAGTCTTCGCCGGGCCAAACAGCTACTCATTAAGAAATCCAAGCTCAGATATGGATTCAGCATGTGCGTAAGATGATCGAAACGATCCTAACTTACTTTTGTGAATTTTGCGGCTTTGGCGAAATTCAAGAACTACTTGTCTGGCGAAAAGCTAAAGCTCAAAAACGGATTCAGCGTATCTCCTTACCGTTATATCCAACATCTAATCAACTTCAAATAAAAATTTAACTTCTAACAAATTTTCCGGTTTCAGCCGGATTCCGGACGAACTATATGTCCGGCTAAAGAGTGATTGTCATATACGGATTCTGGATCTCTTACCCCTAAATCTATCATCTAATCAACTTCAAATAAAACTTTTACTTTTAACAAATTTTCCGGTTTTGGCCGGATTCCGGGCAAACTACTTGTCTGGCGATAAAATGGTTTCGTATTATTGTTCAGCATGCCTTCTTACCCCTACATCAAACATCTAATCAACTTCAGATAAAACTTTAACTTCTAACAAACTTTCCGGTTTTGGCCGGATTCCGGGCGAACTGCTTGTCCGGCGGGAAAATGGTTTTCATATTCGTGTTCAGCGTGTCTTCTTATCCCATAATCTACTATCACATTAGCTGTTTAAAAAAAATTTGCTTGCCCCTTCATTTAAACCCCCTCCCCCACCCCTAAATGTAAAGCTACAGGGCCCATCTACGAACTCGACCTTATTCTTGACCCAAAGAATTCCCACACCAAGTTTCATCAAAATATCTCACTGCCTTCGAGAGTTATCGTGCTTACAGACAGACGGACAGACGGACGGACGGACAGACGGACAACTTTTGCGATGTCGTAGGTATCCCTCCACTTACGTTTTGGGATCCCAAAAAGGCGAACTTTTACAGTACATGAGTGCATAATTACAGTGCATAAGGGGCAAGGGCAAGCCAGCTGCCAGCTCTGGGAACACTAAGGAGGGGGTTCGAGACGGTTCGAGATGACAAAGAAGGGGGGGCCTGTCGACAATAAGACGCTGTATATTTATCCAAGCCCCACGGGCGATTCGATGGCCGAAAGTTGCGTAGTCAAGTTTACTGTTCCTTTAATTATCATTTTTTTCCACTAGAGTGTGGACACGATCAGGATTTCCCGGCCGGATTTTTTGCGCTTTCATCATCAAGTTGAAACAGTTCTCAGTTTTTCCGTATGGAATTAATGATGGTATATTTGACGCTGCAAAACAGATACGTCAACAGCATTTTTATTACAGCTATACTTCGGCCCTTCTTGGCTAGGTTCCTCTTCAGGCTCATGCTGGAAAATGAACTTGTGGAAAAAACAACGAAAGATTCTAGCTTCCATAGCCCAGACATGCCGACAAGTATCCATCTTAGCTGGAAAGAGGAGACAGGTGATCAGGGGCGTCGCAAGTCCATTTTCGTTGGGGGGGTGCAGAGCCAAAATTTTACCGAATCTCTCAAAAATTTTACCGAATCCTAGAAACTGAGAATTCGAGGTTTAAATTATGGAACATGAAAGGATTGCGTAGGAAGAGTAACATTAAAGTGCAGCATGAAAGACGATAAGCCAACTATGAGGCAGCGTTTTGGCGAAGCCCACTTGGAGACTATATTGCCGGGCACGATTGCAGTGACAGCTTCTATCTATTATACCCAAGAGAAAATAAAATTGAGCGCCGCAGGCGAAATTTTTTTGTCTGTATGCTAAAACTTAACTGCTTCTCTTGCAAATTCTATCATTTGCCGTGGATTAAATACCGAGACTCTAAGAAGTTTCGACGTTCCGGCAACAGCAGCTACTGTAGTCTAGTCAATAGCGCCGCACGCGAGATTTTTTTAAGTTAGCTTTTTCCTGCCAAATTTAACTATTTCCATCCATATTCTAGCTTTTAAAGTTTCGAAATCCCAATCCTAAAACTGAAGCGCCCTACCACAAATAGAGAATATTACGAAAAGCGCCGCAGGCGGAATTTTCGAAACATTTATAATTAGATCTTCTTTTTGGGATCCAAGATAAAAGTAAGGACTTTCGATGAAATCATAGATAAGTCCTTTTGTCTGCGACTAGTGCTTCACTCGACCTCTTCCGAGTTTCGATATACGTGGTACTCCCAAATCCTGGCAACTATACCGAACAAATTATCGAATCCCAGTTATTATACCGAAAAAGTTTAGACCGATAGCATGTTCGGGATTCTGTGTGACTGACATATCTCCGTTTTTATACCGAATTGTTTTGGGATCGAAAGACTACCGAATAATATTCGGATTTGGTATAATTTCGTCGAAACTGGAACAATTAAAAGTCGTGATTCGTGGTAACAACCGAATCTTGGATGTTATACCGAATAAACTACCGAATCCCAATCATGATACCGATTTTTTTGAACCTATAGCTTATTCGGGATTCTGTGTAACTACCGAATCTCCATAAATATACCGAATAGTTCTGGCATCGAGAAATTACCAAATAATTTCCGTAAATTCTCTCACTGAATTCGTGATAACTACCGAATACTGGCCCGTATACCGAATCCCGATCATTATACCGAATAGATTTGTACCGATAGCCTATTTGGGATTCTGTATAACTACCGAATCCCCGTAAATATACCGAGTAGTTCTGCTATCGAAAAAATACCGAACAATTTTAGTGAAATTTTGGGCCTCCGGCCCAAAATTTTACCGAATCTCAAAAAGTTGGGGGGGTGCTGCACCCCCCCCTTGCGACGCCCCTGCAGGTGATACCAAAACCAAAATGCGCAAAAATCTCTACCCTCTCAACAACCCAACCGAGCAGCAAAAACGCAGCCGTGTCCAAAATTCAGAAGTTCATTTTCCACCTTGAACAGAGCAAAATAGCACTAGAGAGTAGCGCCAAGACCTGAAACAAGAGCTGGAAGCTCATATGGCACTTGCAAGGCTGGGTCAGAGGATGAAAGTAGGAATTCGTCAATTTGTGGGTTTGTTGTGATCATTTGTAATCAAAACTCTTGAAGTAAAAAACATGATGAACTCATCGGGAGCACGAAAATGTATATTTTACTCAAAAGTATTGTTTGTACTTTAAGGAAATCACTTGTGAGGGATCATAGGGATCACGAAAATGTGTATTTTGCTAAAAAGTATTTTTTGTACGTTGTGGTTGCGATTAGTACTTTATAAGGAATTATTAAGGAATTGAGTTGTAAGCAAAACCCTTGAGGCAAAAATGATCATGGGCTCATAGGGATCACGAAAATGTATATTTTGCTTAAAAGTATTTTTTGTACTTTGCGGTTAGCATTAGTACTTTAAGGGATGGTCTGATCAGAGAACTGACTATTTCTAAGCCAATCATGTCAAGTCTCTAATTTTCAAGCCAAGTTTTATCGTCCTAGCACGTCTGGAAGTACCTTAACTTGCGACCATCGGAATTCCAGACCCCCCTCCCTCTAACTCCACCACAGTGCCCGAATCTTGTCCGGTTCTGTCACTTATGTACATAGGGCGTAAGTGACAGATGCTTGTTCTTTCCACCAAGTTTCATTCCGATCGCTCCACTCCAAGCGTGTCACAAGTTTTCCAGTTCCCCCCTCCGACCCCCCCCACCTTCATCGGATGTGGTCCGGACTTGAAACTGGGCATCCGAGACATGTGATCTTTCTACGTATCAAGTTTCATTATGATCCGATCACCCGTTCGGAAGTTATACATACCTCAAGATTCCGGATTCCCCCTCCCGTCACTCCCCCGCGATGGTCGGATCGGGAAGTTGACTATTTCCAGGTTAATCTGGTCGAGTCCCCGATTTGCCTGCCAAATTTCATTGTCCTAGCACACCTGGAAGTAACTTAACTCCGTATCACCAGAATTCCGGAACCCCCCTCCAACTCCCCACAGTGCACGAATCCGGTCGGGGTCTGTCAATGACGTACATAGGGTATGTGCTTGTTCTTCCCACCAAGTTTCATCCCGATCGCTCCAGTCTAAGCGTGTCACATGATTTCCGGTTCCCCCTTCCGAATCCCCCCACATTAATCGGATTCGATCCGGACGTGAATTGGGACATCTGAGAAAGGACGTCTTTCCAAATATCAAGTTTCATTAAGATCCGATCACCCGTTTGAAAGTTATGCATGCCCCTAAATTCCGGATTCCGGCTCCCCTCCCTCCCCCCATGATGGTCGGATCGGGGAAGTGACTATTTCTAAATTAGTTTGGTCGGGTCCCTGATATGCCTGCGAAGTTTCATCGTCCTAGCACATCTGGAAGTACCCTAACTCGCGATCACCGGACTGACCGACCGACCGACGGAAAAGTGATCGGTATATGGCACTTGGCCGGAAGGCAAGTGCCATAAAAAGTAACACACACTTGAATAGCAGCGGCACTAGAACCACTAGTGATAGAGAACGTCCCTACTGAAATTCAATCAGTCTTGCACCAGCGCTGGCTCCAATAGTCCAATAACTTAAAATTCTGAATACATCGAAAAAAAGATATAACCCAGCGTGTGTCTTTGATGTGTTCAGACCGCACGCACCTTACCTTCACTAGAAATTTCTAAACCCGCTAGTTTGTCTCGCTTTAACTGCCACAAGCGCAGTGGGCTGCGCTGCAAGTCTGGCCCATTGTGAAGCATGGAAAGCATAGCTCTTGGGGTTACTCCCTAGTGTCATTTTGCTCTGCTGAAAATCGTGGTGTTCTTCTGTTCCAGACCTTTCGAAAATGTTCAGTCTACTCCAGAGCAAAATAACACTAGGGAGTAGCGCTAAGACGGGACAAAAATTACACACACTCGAATAAGAGCGATACTAGCACCGCTGGCGATAGAGAACGTCCCAACCCAACTGAAACTCATTCAGTCGTTCGCAGAGCAAAATAACGCTAGGGAGTAGCGCCAAGACTTGGGAAAAATGACACACACTCGAACAATAGCGATAGTAGAACCACTAGCGATAGTGAACGTCCCTACTGAAACTCATTCCGCCGTGCACCAGCGCTGGCTCCAATAATTTCATATTCTGAACATAGCAAAAGAAAGGTAAAACATCCACTTTTTCCTTCATGTGTGCAGACCGTGTCTTAGCTTTACTATACATTTTTAAACCCGGAAGTTTGTCTCGCTTTAAGTGCCGCAAGCATAGTGGGCAGTGCTATATGCCCACTATATGGCCCGTTTGTAAAGCATGGGTCTTGGCGCTACTCCTTAGTGTTATTTTGCTCTGATCTTAAGCGGCTTGACACTGAAGAGGACCCTTGCCAAGAAGGGCCTATATAGCTCTAATAACAAGACCAAAGGTTTCGATGTGATCCCAAAATTTAATATTTTATCCGGACAATTGCGTCTTATAGATAGGCCTCTCCGGGAAATTTAATTCTTTTACTTTTACTTATTAAAATTTTTTATATTGAAATTCAGAAACAGATTAATGCCAATGGCTAGCCATCGGAGAAAGCCAAGTTCAGGTATGGATTCATCTGTATGTTTACCCCTACAGGTCATATCTAATTTGACGAAACTGATCGAAACTCGGTGACGAATGAGACAGAAATAACACATTAAATCACCGAATTTACGAAGGGACGCACCGAATGCGGTTAAAACGATGCGGACGGAACAAAAGTTGGAAGAATTACCAAATTCGACAAAGAATGGGAACCAATAAACACGTTAAATAACCCAATTTGGAAATGGGGGGACAAAATATTTTATAACCCGGAAACGGAGAGTATTTAAATTACAGAGATTCTTTTTTTCGAATCAGTCCAAATCAATACATTCATCAGAGTGTTACCTAAAGTCTTTTGTACCATATTTTGTTAAACATTTTAACTGTTCCTAGCTACGGTAGGCTATGTAATTTTGACCTGTTTCTTAGTTATTGACGTAATTTTTCTGTGAACTGAGTGCTTCTATTTAAACGCCAACATTTTAAATAGTGACCTGTCGCTTTGATTGATAGTACTAGAAGTGTCCTTATTTGAATTGACATATCCAAAGCTATTTTTATACATTTAAAGATATTACGGATTAAATCATTATTACCATTAAACTCTCACCGGACAGCTAGATCGCCCGGAATCGGAAATTTAGTAAAAGTATAAGCTCATTCTTAATTCGATTCGAGGTTTGCATCGGGGGTAAGAATATAAGATGAATCCATTTCTGAACTTTCTGCTGGAATTTGCCAAAAACCCAGAAATTTGGTAGACTTGAGGTCATTTTAGAGGAAGTTTCTGATTGTAAAACTCTCCGAGAAGCAAAAGACTATGTAAGCAAAAGCAAAAGATTTTACAGGTAGCTGGTAGGGGTATCTGAACTTCTAGGTTTTCTCAGCGGGTTTGCAGTTTGAACGTAAAGATATAATTTTTTGTACATTTTTAAAGGTCGTTAGGGATAAAAAGTAACATGCTCAAAGGACGCCCCTTACTTTTTTCCGTATTTTCTATTATCCCTGGCTTCCCTGTGAGATTGTAAGGTTCAGAAATCCCCGCCCTTCTCCACTGTTTAGTTTTTAACCTATGACTTTTTATCGATTTTTTTTCGGCTGAGCCCGGTTTGTCAGTCACAGAGAACAGACTCCGCCGTAAGCTTGAAGGTCCGCCGACAAGTCTTAAGAAAATAAGCGCAAAAAACGTGTTTTCATTTTTAGAATACTTGGTAGGCCGACAGGTCTATCTCGCGTTTCGGAATCCTTCTCTTTTGCATGGTTTTTCCCACTTTTAACCACGGTGCGCACAATTCTCAAATATTTTGCGACCGCCTCCGTTTTAGAGGACGGGAAATTTGGACAGAACCGACAAGCGCCAACAAGAGTATTCCTTGAGGCCAAGTGCCATTTACCGATCACTTTTCCGTCGGTCGGTCAGTCCGGTGATCGCGAGTAAGGGTAATTTCCAGCGTTTCGTCGGCAAGCCTCGTTAAGATCCGATTCCCCGTTCAAAAGTTATACATACGTCAATGTTTCGGATTCCCTCTAACAAAACGTCCCCGTGTCAAAACGTCCCCGCGACAAACTTGGCAGGCATATCAGTGACCCTACCATCGTGGAGGGTGAAGGGAAGGGGAATCCGGAATCATGAGGTGTGTCCAACTTTGGAATGGGTGATCGGATCTTCATGAGACTTGATATTCGCAAAGAACTTTTGTCTCAGATGTCACATTTCAAAATGCGGACAGGATCCGATCAATGTGGGGGGGGGATTCGGGGGGGTAATTTTGTGACACGCTTAGAGTGTAGCGATTGGGATGTCACTTGGTGGGAAGAAGAAGCATACGCCCTAGATACATCAGTGACAGAACCGGACTGAATTCGAGCACTCTGGGGCGAGTTGGAGGGGGGGGGGGGGCGGAGTTCCAACGAGTGCGATTTAAGGTACTTCCAGATGTGCTAGGACGATCAAACTTGGCTTGAACATTAGAGACTTGACAAGATTGTCGACCGTTACATTCTCGTGATTTCCAAGGGTCTATGATGATTCTTATCTCAAGGGTTTTGCTTATAAATGATCTGAACAAACCCATCATTTGGCAAACTCCTACTTTCATCCTCTTGCCCAGCCTTGCAAGTACCATATGAGCTTCTAGCTCTTGTTACTTGAATGCCGATAAACCATGTCTCGATGAAAAAGTTCAGGAGGCGCTTACCCGCTCTGCAGCACGTCCAGACAACCAATCGGCTTTTACTTCGAAAATTTCTTCTCCAGGGCTTTACTGCGATATAGCTGTCTGCAGAGGTAACGAATTATGATGTTCCGTGTTAGCTCCTACCCTCCGCTCGTTTGCATCGGGCAGGGTATAGGAATCTATTCGACTCCGCATGGTCGTGTTACGGAGATTGGGAGACGGAAGTTCTGGTACTTACTTGTTCTTGATGAAAGAGAGTTGCGAAAAAAACGTTATATTTTTTCAGGTCTTTAACTTTGCTTCTATTCGTGCTTCTTCACCCAGCATGGTCCCTCCAGCAGCCACTTCGGAACGCTATCCTTCTGGATCCGAAATGGCAACTCACGGCGAAAGACCGTCTGATTGGTCTTATACGTGACTACGCTTCTTTTTCGCACTATCCTGTTGTCTTTCTCACAAAAAATCAGACCAAACAGGAACAGATACAAACCCTGGACCACGTTGTTGCTGTAGGAACATGCCAGTTCCTGAAGAATATAGACCAAAGGTACAGAAGGAAGATGCTTGTTTCCGTGGAGCCCGGATGCTACCTTAGTATCTGTGCTGGTCATGTGAAACGCGCAAGCGACATTATATTAGCCATAAACCGCTGGTGCAGAAATTTTAAGAAGTCTCCTCTACATCTAACACTCTCTATAGATGAAATGCCAGTTTCAGCTCACCGCAAGTTCCTCAAAGGGACAACCATTAGAGCCACCACTGTGCATAAAACACCAGCCACCTTTGTCACTGAACACCCCAATGGTACTGTCTCGGTAAGCGGTTATGCTTACGAAGTGCTATCCATTGTTTTGAACCACTTTCAGATCACCTTGAGTAAACTGGAAGCAGAGGGAGACATTGGGTCTCGTCTTCCAAACGGATCTTACTCGGGCGTGGTGGGGTCATTGCTTACAAATCGCTCGGATTTCTGCCTGTGCTCCATCGTTCTCACAGAGGAAAGGTACCGCTTACTGGACATCCTGTATCACATTCAACCACCGGAGTTCGCGACTTTTATGGTCCAGCACAAGTTTTCTGCCGTTGCTGACGACTTTTCCTTCGCCAGGGCACTTCAGTGGCAGAGTTGGACCGTCCTCTTCTGCTTCATTATTTTTGTCGGGATGACCATGTGGCTAATATTGAAAGTTAAGCGTCAACGGGAAGCTGAAATCCCACCTCGTAGCTACGAAGCCCTGTGGGTTCAAATCATGGAGTCGATGCGTTTTGCGATAGGTCAGGGCGAGGACTATGTCCTGCCATCCATCCCTCTACGCTTGGCAGTCTGCATCTGGTCATTGGGAGCAATCATGCTCGGAGCTGCCTACACCAAAACTCTCCTGTCGACTTTCGTCGTCCCTAAGAAGGTCCACGGACCAGAGACCATAGTCGACCTCGAGAACATGAACTACAAATTTCTATCAGTCTCAGGATTGGACGTACCTGATGATTTTTTGCGAAGTTCTGACAAAATAATGAGAAAGATTGGAGGGATGATGAAAGCAAATAAAGAGTGGCTGATGCTGACCCCCGAAGCGGCAGTCGACCGAGTTGCGGCGGAGGACGACTGTGCATTGATCCATGTTCGGCAGCCTTTGGCTTTTGCAATCGGTAAGCATCTTGTTTTATTCTGTGTCGTTATCTCGTCGTCGTCATGTTCTTAGTGACCCAGTTCCGCCTCATCCACCGCATTTCAGAAGCGGCTCTCACCACGGTGCGCCTTTGTCTTGCAGCCTTTCCTGTTTCCTTATTTTCGACGATCACATACTCTGTGTATATTCTCGTACGTGTATATTCTCGGCGAGGAAACCAGAAAAGCATCCATTGATAGATAGACAGATATCGCTTTTATTCTTTTCGAACTATCATGGTGAAATCCAAATTATATAAACAATTAACTGAAAATTTATACCAAATATATAAACATGTAAACACTCATATATAGATTCTTCCAGGAAGAATCTATCTATATAAACATGTCAACGTCATATATATAAGTAAACACTAAATATGATTAAAAATTCTAACGAAAGACGGTACAAACCTCTTTTCATACCGTAGCGGCGCCACACCTTTCATACCGTAGCCACTGCCAGAGCACAGGCGAGTCAGTTCGCTCACCCGTTAGTGCGTGTTCGGGGCTGTGGTAGAGCGAGAATGTTGACAAAACTTGAAGAAACTGACCTACTGAAAGATCCGGAGCCTTTGCTGTCTGGGATTCTATAACAGTTCTCCTTCCAGGATTCGAAAGGAGGTACCACAAACGATGTCTCTTTTGGATAGGAAGCCCAATCAGCATTCCCTCTATGTCGACGAACCCAGTTGCACAGAAAAATAGCAAGTACAGACATGCATTCGGACATGTGCTTGTTCGCATGTCCGAGTCGGGAATCAGTGGTCACTTCATCAAGAGGGCCGCACTAGAGGAGTCAGAAAAGTTGTGCCTCAAGGAACAACCGGAAGATGATCTGGTGTTGTCCCTTCATGAACTTCGTGGCGTTTTTATTATTATAGGTGTCGGCATAGGAGTTGCTTTTGTCGCTTTTTCCTTCGAAAGGATGTGCAAGTCGTATTCTACTCAAGGGCAGTCTAGACGTATTCTGAATAAACTGTAGCCAAACGGCAACCTCAGCCTATAGTCGTAATTTTGCCATTAAACAGTCTACGTGTGCCTGTAGTAGGATCAAACCATTTCAGCTCAGCTCAAGCGCCCGCATTTATTTACCGGTCGCCCGTCTTGCATCGGTCGTTCAACGAACTCCAGCCAGCAACTGTCCCACGTTCATCCTGAGCGGCCCCCGTCGACTAGGTCAGGTTTTCCGAATCTTTGTCATTTAAACACGAAGCGCGGCAATGGACCTTAGGCCAGTTCAGCGCTCCTGGTGGATCTTTTTTTGTTCGTTAACCACAATCACCGTCGTGAACAGCGTTGTCAACGTGTTGACAAAAAAAAACTGGATAATATTCCTACTCTGAACCAAAATAGGAAAAGAACAATGAACCAAAATAAGCGCGTAAACAGCGGCTGATCTGTTTAGACGTCTTGTCAACTTTTGGGGGTTGACGGGGGAATTAAAAAGAAAAACCTAAATCCAAATACTTTTCTAATGTGTAAAGAACAAACGAAATTAAGCCACGACAAACCAATGTGAGCATAGCATGATTTATCGGGATTTCTAGATACTCCCGGAAAAAAGTAGTATAGTTTTAATAATTGTCTAGTTTTAACAACGTGTTCTATTTATGTTCAGATTCTTTTTTTAAACACTGGAAACAATAATTTATGTCATTATCCAGTGGCCCCACACTGAAAAAACATCGACCTTTCTTGGTCTGGCATGATTGCAGTCTGCGATCAGACTATTTAATATTGAGGATAAATTTTTCTTCAAACCAAGCTGACTGCGAATCATATTTGACAGTGCAAAACGTCAGCTGAAATTTATTAGAGCTATATTTCGGCCCTTCTTGGCAAGGGTACTTTTCAGGCTCAAAGCCGCTCAAGATGGAAAATACGAAACTTGTTTTATCCGTTTGCACTGTCAAATATTATTTCATATTGCCGAGTTACCCGAAATCTGTAACTATTTTTATTTAACAGTTTGTGCCATTTTTTCCAGTCTCAAGACTAAAAGACAACTACACTTGACTTTGACACACCACTAACTGCAATGCAAGAAGTTTCATTTTAATTTTATATATTTTATTGTAGGCCTATACAAAATAATATTTTGAATGAGGTTTCTCATCGAAGTGAACAAGGGGGGACATGGCAGCCTGAAAAGAGCAAGACAACGCTGACCGTTTCACGTTTTGGCAGGTCCGCGAGCCAGAGGCGTTAGTAGCCAAAATGTTTGGGGGGGGGCAAGGTATTTACCGACTGGCTGGTCAATTTTACCGACTATTTTTGCGGATAAAAAAGACTATTATTGAGATAAAACGACTGTGTTGACGAAAAATCGGCTGATTTTAAGAAAAATCGGCTGATTTTAAGAAAAATCGACTATTTTTACGAAAAACCGATTGTTTTTTATTGTTTTTAAGAAAAAACTACTATTTCTAAGAAAAAATCGACTGTTTTTTACTAAAAATCGCGGCGCTTCGCGCCGACTCGGCTATTTTTTACCGACGGGCTGACAACATGGGGGGGGGGGGGGCGTCTCCCTCTAGTAGTGACGCCTCGGGCGAGCGACTCACCTTGTTTGACCGGCCTGTTTGAACGAGTTTACTTCTCCGAACTTTTCATTTTAATTTTATATATTTTATTGTAGGCCTATACAAAATAATATTTTGAATGAGGTTTCTCATCGAAGTGAACAAGGGGGGACATGGCAGCCTGAAAAGAGCAAGACAACGCTGACCGTTTCACGTTTTGGCAGGTCTGCGAGCCAGAGGCGTTACTAGCCAAAATGTTTGGGGGGGGGGCAAGGTATTTACCGACTGGCTGGTCAATTTTACCGACTATTTTTGCGGATAAAAAAGACTATTATTGAGATAAAACGACTGTGCTGACGAAAAATCGGCTGATTTTAAGAAAAATCGGCTGATTTTAAGAAAAATCGACTATTTTTACGAAAAACCCACTGTTTTTACGAAAAACCGGTTGTTTTTTATTGTTTTTAAGAAAAAACGACTATTTCTAAGAAAAAATCGACTGTTTTTTACTAAAAATCGCGGCGCTTCGCGCCGACTCGGCTATTTTTTTACCGACGGGCTGACAACATGGGGGGGGGGGGGGGGCGTCCCCCTCTAGTAGTGACGCCTCGGGCGAGCGACTCACCTTGTTTGACCGGCCTGTTTGAACGAGTTTACTTCTCCGAACTTCATATAAAATGGTGAACCTTGAATAAAAATTCCTTTTCAACCCGCAACTTAAAAAGACGCATCACTGACTTCTTAAAAAATGTAACAACCCTTAAATGCGACGCTCTTCCTTGACGCAACTCTTCCGTTTCGAAAAGAACAACCAGACCCACCTGGTTCTTCCGTCTGCTTCTATTCAATCGAGATTTTCACGCTAGAATTTGCACTAGAAGCGATGGAGGTATCCGATTTAGAATCGACGAGTAACGGCTGTGAGAAATCGTCTGGCCGCTTTTCGGGTGGCGGGCTGGTGCTCTGTTTCCAGGCTGGCATGTCCTGCTTGCCCAGCCGCTCTCCCAAGGCTTTCAGAGCGATTTGCCTAAAAAGGAGTTTCTATAAATTTAAAGCACCCATGACACTAGTACTGTAGCCAGCCTCCCCGACACGAATCCTCTCGTCTCGAGAATAACGACCGAAGAATCTTTACTGATCAAGCACCCCTCCAAGACACACGAACTTTATTTTATTGACGAGATTATTTTATGGGCCATCGACAGTAATCACATTTTTAAAACGGTTTTCACCATCGTGTTCAGCATGTCTTCTTACTCCAAAATTGAACATCCAATCAACTTCAAATAAACTTTTGCTTTTAATAGATTTTCCGGTTTTGGCCAGATTCCGGGCGAACTACTTGTCCGGCGAGAAAATGGTTTTCACCATCGTGTTCAGCATGTCTTCATACCCCATAATCGACTATCACATTAGATGTTTCAAAATATTTTGTTTGCCCCTTAATTTGAACCCCCTCCCCCACCCCTAAATGTAGGGCTATAGAGCCCATCTATGAACTCGACCTTACTTTTGACTCAAAGAATCCTCACTCCAAGTTTCATCAAAATATATCATTCCCTTCGAGAGTTATCGTGCTCACAGACGGACAGACGGACAACTTTTGCGATGTCATAGGTATCCGTCACTTACGTTTTGGGATCCCAAAAACAAACTTTCTATCTATCTTATCTATTTATCTACCTGAAGCTTCGTTATTGGCTGCTGATCATGCATGGGGAAAAATACCATCGGAGCCCTCACAACTTACGTGGTTTGAAGACAGGCTTCTACGACTAGGGGAATAGGAGACTGTGCGTAATGAAAGACGGTCGAATACCTTCTTCATATAATAACTGCTGCTCGTTTGTCTCATGCGCATGTTTTGCACCAACGCATAAACCGTGGAGTCAATTCGCGTGCTGCCTAAAACACTTGCTGCTCGAAACAACATAAGTGCAAACGCACAGCACAGCTGGCATCATGTGAAAGGAATATTCGTCGGTTTGGAAGGGCCCTGAAGCCGCGTTTTGTTTAGCAACTGACAAGAACAGATACTATAGCTGTAGCTACCATTAGGTTATGGCTATAAACAGGTGATGGGCAAAACTAACGGTTACAGAACATTGTTTGTTTTTGGTGGTACTTAGTGGTCACTGTAGGCTATGTAGGATAATTCAAAGAGTACAGTATACAGTACTCTTGCCAAGAGGGGCTCAAATACCACTGGAATAAATTTCAGCTGACTTAGCCTATTCATTTCGCGTCACCACCATGATTCGAAGACAGCATATTATGTGCTGAAAGAACATTTATGTGTGGCTCACCTCCGTCTCTCTGCATCTTGGGCATCCATGCCTGGCAATCTTATTGCTATGGACGAGGGAGCACCAATATCGTATTTTCTTATCGGTCTTCTGCAAATTCTAATCTTCACAAGGCACTTGAAGAATAAATTGCTTATGGTATAAATTGGTGGCTGCATTACAGTTGGGAAAAAGCTGAAAAAAAGAACATTGTAATCAGCCTTAGGCTATGGGGAAACTGCGATAAGGTTTTGTAAAGGACATCCCTGTTATGGCCCCTTTTTTCGCCGGGAAGCTCTGTGATTCAATAGGTAGTCCTGGGATCGCAAAAAGGCACTTTGACCATCAGTGTTTCCAAAAAATGTCGCCTGCGACGCAATTCGCAGTCTTCACTTTTCAGAAGAAGCTTGCGTCATTTAGTTTGCCGCTTGAAATTTGCATGAAAAGCAATCAAATGTTGCCAGAACAAAATGGCGTATTAACAAGAAATCGCCAACGGCGCTTCAATTTGTCTTGGGCAGCCGTTAGCGACGTTGTCGTTTTGCAGCAACGGAGTTCTTTGTCGGCGCACTTTAAAGTCCTGCTGGCAAAAACTGGACGTCCCCCAACGGACAAAGGCTAGTGACGGCGTAGCCTATCTCTGAAAAAACAAAAGTGGAAGAGCGTGAAAACACGTCGAATTTTCTCTTCAAACTTGATTTAGCACATACCACGCAATTTTTACATTGTAGCTTCTTGAAGGCAACTCGCTGTATTTTTAGAATTTTTTTTTGAACAAATTCGGTAAGAAACAGGTACCGATTCGGTCAATTTTAACAGAGCTGATCTCCCCAAAGAAAGACGAAATTCCTCCATCCTTGATCACCCAGCTTTTCCACGAGCCTTCATACCATCGATGAACCTCATAATTCAGCAAAGGATCCCAGACAACTCTTCAATCCTGACAGCCGAACTGAGAGCAATCCTACTCGCTTTGGAAGTGGTTATACAATCCCTCCCTCCCACGAAGAAAATCGTTGTCTTCAGCGACTCACACTCAGCTCTCCTGCTAATCAAAAAGATCAAGTGGGAACTGGAGACTACGACCTAAAGGAAATCAGAGCATTAATCCAACAACTACAGCAGAAAGATGTCGTCATCAAGTTCCAGCACGTCCCAAGCCACTGCGGCATTCAAGGAAACGAAGTTGCAGATCAAGCCGCCCAACAAAGCATTAGCAGAGACCCCCAACCATTAACAGACCAATGACATTCAGGGATGTCATCAGAAACAGATTACAGCAGGCTATCCCGGCTCTCCATCCCCCTCTGGTCTCCCCATTCAAAACCAGGCTTGGAAGTACAACATTCTTCAGAGTGAAGAGCCAAGCAGTTCTCCTTAGGAAAGAGCTATTCCAGTGAAAGCTCAGCCCAATCCCTTTATGCAGATTCTGTTTTCAGTGGGAAGAGTCACTACAGCATATCCTGTTTCAGTGCAGACACCTGTCCGATAAGAGGAAGAAAATGATGTCAACCTAGATCCTTGGGTCTAAAACCAGATGTCGCAACAATAAGCCTGTCCGGTAAACTACCAACAGCAGCAGAGACGACGATATACAGAGATGTCCTCGATCTACTAACGAAAGCAGACATCAAAGTCTAGGACACCGTAGACCATTCAACCCACGTCATTTCCCAGGCAAAAGTACCGTCCCTTGAGCCCAGTCTCTCAATTCCAGCCAAGCTGCAGCAAGAAAAAGTCTAGAAGGGTCAGTGGATCCCAAAGACTATACCATAGAAGGAAGGAAGGACCAGGCCCCCCCCCCCCCCAATGAAGGAAGGCTCAGGACGCCCCTGCTTCAACTGCACAAGTCGGAAACTAACTCATATAGGTGAGTCTCGTGCTTGTTATTCAGTCGCACTGCTTATTGCTTTGAGGCTGCATTTGTTGTATCGAAAGTAAATAAAACAGAATAAAACTGCAAACTTACCTTGCAAAAGAAAAGCTTTCAGCTAGGTCTCCTCTTGTTCCATTGCTGTGCTGCTGATAAAACCTCAAATAAATCCAACTGACAATCATGCCAATGCCATACATGACAGGGTATGTGTGTTCAAGTAAGCCAACTGCCCAAAGAAGAACTGAAACAAGTAGCACACAAAGTGGTATATTCCTGTTCATTATCTTCCCAACAGGTGTCTTAACAACTATGTGGTCAGGCATTATCTGCTTCACTGCAACCATAACTCCTGCTACATAAGCTGAAAGCCCATGCATTCTGGTGCTGAACAGAAATGCTGGATTAAAAGTAACCATGTACAGGAATACATAGTAAACAGTGCCAATCACAGCTACTGTCATGTTCACCAGGGCAAAGAAAGTCACCATTTCAACTTTCCCCCAAAGTGGTTCGATTAGCTTCCCACATAGTCCAACAATGATAATATCTACTATCACCTCAAAAAAGTGGAACTCAATAAAGCAATGTGTTACTGCGGTCCATATCCAAAACACTGGTGGAAATAAGTAGGCTGGCGTCACTGTCAGTGACTTCACAACAGAGTCTGAAAATGACAGAAAGTAGCCAACTATTACTGCTAAACATATGATTTTTACTGTCAGACTAGTTGTTGTTAGTAGGGAGTGAACCTGCTGTCTCATGTAACTCAAGTTCTTGACCATCTTGATGGAACTCATTCTTGAAGCTGGACCATAGAAATCTGTAAGAAAAATATGAGTAACTGTTCCATTCCTACTCAAGAAAAAAATAGCTTGGGTTCACTCTTCCTCCTTAAGACCTTACTTTTTAAAGCACAGATAGACCGGATTCAAACAAATTTATCCCTTAACTTTTCAAAAGCCTCTGTTCACAGAAAAAGTAGGCCTACAACTCTTTCGCTATCATGAATAATGTGGGTGGCTAAGGTTAACAATTTCATAGCCGCTCTGGCACATGTTCTCCAAAACTGCCCATGCTGATTTGACCTCTGCAATTTTTTTTGCTTTTCAAATTTTTAGATATCACATGGCAGGAGAAACTTAATGGAATCTTTTCTACTTCCTCCAACAAAGTTTCATCACATACCCGATGAAAAGAAAAGTGTCTCAGCTTCAAATACTCCTTTATGTTTGTTATAGGCTAGGCTCTATGTATGACACAAACAATATAGATAGAGATATTGCACCCTACCTGACAAAAAATATATTTTCCCAACATTGTTGGAAAAAGGGAGAACAAAGAACTTAACATTAGTAGGCAATAATGGTTTTCAACCTTGATTCTCGAGACTCAACTGGCCATGTATAGTCCACTTCAACGCTTCGAAGCGTTTTTGTTAATCCCCCTACACTCACTATCAGCATTTACCCACAGACCAGCAAAATAGATCCACAGGTCGAGGAGTAGAAAGTCTGCAATCTGTTTCCCAGGTAATGGAGGTTTTGCACATGTCTCAGTAGCAGAAAATGAAAGTTACCCATTATCTTATGAATTGGACTTTTTACTATGTCTACAAAACTGATGATTATGAGACAATGGGGGACTAACTAGAAAATAGTCCACTTGGAGCACTGAACTGGAAAAAAAGTGAACTGTGGGTGTTTGGACTGGCACAGTCATACACAAATTCTCAAATGTTGGGCATGGTGCCCCAACATTTGGTGATGCTCCAATGTACGGGCATGGTGTTCATATATTGGGGCACCATGCCTATAGCAAGGGCTGGTTTCCTGAGAATCTGAACTAGAAATTTGCTTTTCAAACAGGCTTTTAAGAGGGTACCATGTCCTTGCTGCACGGCATGGTGCCCTAATGTATGAGCACCATGCCCAGACATTTGGGCATGCCCAGATGTTGCTGGAGCACCATGCCAAAAAATTGAGGATTTGTGTATCACTGGATACACGTTGATTTTTCTTGCCTTGTCAATACATGAAAATAAATTTTTTTAACCTCTTATGGTTGTCCAGTTACAGTTCTGGAACCAGCTTTACTCAACAAAGAGATCTTGAACAAGCTTGAGCTGAGCCAGCTTCCAATTTTTTTAAAATAAATCTCAAATCCTAGCCTGGTCCTAGCCTCAGGGGCGTCGCTATGGGGGGTGGTGGTGTACCACCCCCCCTCGAAGAAAGAAAGAAGCTAAAGCGGGCGCTCTCCCGACCAAAAACTTTGAGCTGATCTGGGCGCTCGCAGAGCGCTCAACCACAAAAATGGAGAAAAACTGGGTGCTTGAGCGCCCGACCATAAAAATTCAGCTAATCTGGTCGCTCGCACAGGAAAGAAAGATGGGGGCTAGCAGTGCGCCCAGATGAAGTCAGTAAGGGTAGTTCAGGATTACCAAGACTTTTCTAAACCGACATGAACTGTTGTGTACCTCTCGATTCAACAGAATTAAGGCTGATTTTGCTTGTGGCGTTTCTTTTAAAGAATTTGTTAGTTTCATGCAAAGGTGCTTTGTGTTTGATCAGAAAATAATTTGGTGAAAAGGATTTCCTCCAGTGTGTCACATAACAATAAATCGCCTTTGTGAGTCAGCAATGAAGGAAGATGTAATGACAGGCCTGATTAATACAACGTGTTATTTGATTTTTATTTGTTTTTTAACTGTAAATTTAGAACATGTCTGCTCTGTTTCAAGTTTTTTTCCCGGATGATCAGTACTTCTTTTTCGGAAAAGTTCACATTACCAAGTTCCAGCTGAATGTGTCACATTTTCCTGAATTTGTCGTGAACAAATACAGATGGGCAGATCCGTGCTAAATGGCCCTTACTTTCATCTGGGATCCGAAAAGACGTTCTAATCCAACCAGACTCATTGTAGCGTCATTGCGTCATTTCATTCGGGTTTGCTTGAAATTTCGCGGCTTGGGTCATATCAAAAGCAAGATTATGTTGGTGGGAAGTAGTGTTTAACCCGAAAAAAGTCATAGGTTACTTCAAAAATTACGCCTGCGGCGCTCATTTTCATTTTTTATGATAAGCATTCTTCATTCTGGCTGGTTTTGGCGGGCTGTGGGTTGAGCTTTTACAAAAACAAATTCCTGGCAGTCGTTTATTTTGAGGTAGTCACCTTCCATGCCCAGCCGTTCAAACCGTCCCTGAGCTTGGAGATATGACTAGGCTTTTCAGTCTTCAACGCTTGCAGGTACCACAAGTTATATCATTAGGCTACATATGGGAAGAAAAACAGAAATGGGTCCAGGCACCCCCCTCGAGTTTTGGCTAGCGACGCCCCTGCCTAGCCTAGGCCTACACTGTACAACTCCTACGGCTACAGGTTGTTTTTTATAGCCTATCTTCAGGTTTTTGTACGAAAATTTGTACCCTTCTAAGTCTCATTTCCCATTTAACTTTTCTCCAAAAGTCTCAGTAAATAATCACGAATACTGCTGATAAAGGTTTTCTAGTGTTCTCAAAACTGGAGAATTCTAGGAGCCACAGACTGTGGCTCCTAGAGTGTGGCTTCAGAGTAGTGGCTTCAACTGTGGCACAGTTGAAGAATTTTATGCCAGCAGAAAATCCTTACCAAAACTGTAAAGCCCAGATTTGTTGTTGTTAACTGGAGCTTCCAGAATTTCTTCTCTACCCTATGCTCCAGTAAAGTCCAGGAATTTATGTATGCCTAAGCTAATTCAGAAATAAATGTAAACAGTAAAGAGAAGTTTAAATAGTCAACTTAACACAAAATAGGAGCTAATTTTTCTTTGCCCTACGTTTAGTATCTGACCCTTGCTTGCAGGAAGGACTCATTCTGCGAAATTGTTGCTGTTTGTTTATTTTGTCGTTCGCAGGCAGATTTGGTTTTGGGTATCTCTAAACCACGATTTTTATGGGTAAGATAGTGCAAAGGCAAAAAACGCAACTATTGTGTTCTGTCAGTTTTGATGTCCCCAAGCCAAGTGAATTGAACCAAGAAGAAGAATAACTTAGTATGTCATTCTCTACTGCTGCTGCCGTTCTTGTTTGCTGTATATCATTGGGTGAGGACTTTTTTTTTGTAATTACTAATCTACTAAAAAAGGCTTTAAGGTTTCCACAGCCCAGTGCAGTGGGTCTCTTACAGTTACAGTACAGTAGAGGTATGCTTAGCCTATGTGAACGTTTGTTGACTTCGGACTTTGCAATTTCCATGCACTTGCTGTGTCTAAAGCTGGTCTAAAGCTAACTACCAGTTAGCCAAAGTAAGTAAGAAGGGCAGCTAAAGACACCTGTGCAGATATTTTGGATCTTCAGTCTACCATTTAGCCCAAAACTGCAGTGTTCACATTAAAGTAACTGTTCACATAAGCATATCTCTACTGTACTGTGGCTCGAGTCATACACAAATCCTTGATTTTTGGGTTGGGCTGGGTTGGGCATGGTCTCACTCTTACTCTTAGTACAGTACATTGGTCATGTAGTAGAGGTATGCCTATGTGGATGTTTGTTGACATTGGACTTTGCCATTTTCATGCACTTGCTGTGTCTAAAGCTAACTACCAGTTAGCCGAAGTAGGTAATTAAGGGCATCTGAAAGCACCTGAAGAGGTTTTTTCAAGAATATAATCTGATAGAACCTCTGTCTTCCTATCTCTGAGATATGAATATGCAGATTCAAACATATTCTGAGATACGAACATGCAGAGTCGAATATATTCTGATACCGATGCAAACGAGCAGAGGAGGAGCTGCGCAGAACGTCATAATTGTTATGCTGTATCGCGGTACAATTCCGCTGAAGAATCCAACCGTCATCTGAGTCTTCCTTTACAGCTGGTTGGTTGTCTGCCATAGGCTACTGACATCACATGTGATGCGCTGTAGAGCAGGCTTTCCACGCCTGCAAGGCATCCTACGTTTTTTCACCTCATATGAGCAATGGTGTAGAGGGAAGTAGATGGGTATCAACTCAAACCTCAAAGCATGTATCTCTAGCTCCACTCAGTTTTATCAGGGTATCCATAGTCACTGCATGGGACCAAAGATGGAGGTTCTACCAGATAATTTGTTCTTGGTATTTTGGATCTTCATTCTACCATTTAGCCCAAAACTGCACTGTTCACATTAATACTGTTTGCAATAAACATGCCTTTACTGTACAGTACAGCCTCAGCAGCTCAGCATCCAGTCAGCATCTGGGCTGCATCTATGCATGCCTGAATGTATGGGCATGGTGCTCGATATGTTGGGGCACTACAGCAAGGGCATGGTAACCCTATGAAACAACAAGAGCTGGAAGCTCATATGGCTCTTGCAAGGCTTGGTAAAAGGATGAAAGTAGGAATTCGCCAATTCATGGGCTTGTTGTAATCATTTGTAAGTAAAACCCTTGAGATAAGAATGAGGATGGACCCTTGGAAATCAGGACAGTTTATTGTTTGGTAAAAAAATTTTTTTTTTGCACTTTGGCTGCTCGTCACTTTCAGGGCACTAGAATCTCAAAATTGATCCTGGGCCCTTTAGGGTCATCAACATATATAGTTTGGTCAAAAGTAATTTTTTTTTACTTTTCGGTTAAGATGCTCACTTTAAGGGTGCTAGAAGTTCATTTCTATGCAAAACATTTTAGACAAAAATTATCATGGACTCATGGGGATCATGAAAATTTAGATTTTGCTTAAAAGTATTTTTGTAGTCTACTGCAGTTAAGGTGAGTCCTTTAAGGGATGGTCGAATCTGGGAAGTGACAATTTCTAAGCCGATCTTGTCAAATCTCCAATGTTCAAGCCAAGTTTCATTGTCCTAGCACATCTGGAACTACCTTAAATTGGGATCACCGGAATTTCGGACCTCCCTCCACCCCCCCCCCAGAGTGCCAGAATCCGGTCCCGTTCTGTCACTGATGTATCTGGGGCTTACGCTTGTTCTTCCCACCAAGTGTCATCCTAATCGCTACGCATTAATCGTGTCACGAAATTCCCGGTCCCCCCCAACTCCCCCACATTGATCGGATCCTGTCCGCACTTGAAGTGGCACACTTGAGACATGAGTTCTTTCCGAATATCAAGTTTCATTAAGATCCGATCACCCGTTCAAAAGTTGGACACACCTCAAGATTCCTGATTTCCCCTCCCTCCACTCCCCCCACGATAGTCAAATCGGGGAAACGACTGTTCTTAAGTTAAAATTGTGGAGTCCCGAATGTGCCTGCCAAGTTTCATCGTCATAGCACATGTGTAAGAATCTGAAGTCGGGATCACCGGAATTCCGGAACCCTCCCTCCAGTGCTCGGATTCCGGTCCGATCTTGTCAACTATGTATCTAGGGATTGTGCTTGTTCTTCCCACCAAGTTTCATCCCGATCCGTCCACTCAGAACACGTCACACGATTTCCGGTTCCCCCTTCAACTCCCTCCCAAAGTCAACGGATCCATTCCGGACCTGAAGTGTCACATCTGAGACACGAGGTCTTTCCAAATATCTAGTTCATTAAGATCCGATTCCCCATTCAAAACTTATAAATTCGTCAATATTTCGGATCCCCCCTCCCTCCACTCCCCCCCACGGTGGTCGGATCTGGGAAGTGACTATTTCCAAGTTAGTTTGGTCGGGTCCCTAATATGCCTGCCAAGTTTCATCGTCCTAGCACTTCTGGAAGTACCTCAACTTGAGAACAATGGCCTGACAGACCGACTGAAAAGTGATCTTTATATGGCACTTGAGCGAAGCTGCAAGTGCCATAAAAATCTGTTTGAAAAACTAATTTGCATTTCAGATTCTCAGTTATTGGGGTGCCAAGCCCTTGCTGTAGAGTGCAGGGCATTGTGTCCGAATGTATAAGCACTGGTCCTCATACACTGGGGCATGCCCTGTGAAGCTAGGGTTGTTTCTTATTTGCCAATTTAACTTAAAAAAAAAGAAGGATCCTCTGAAAACAGCAGAAAATCAAACCAAGCAATACGTAGTCACAGTAGCCTACAGGAAAGGTAGGCTTCTTTGAAGACTTATCTCAATTGTTTCACTACTTTTTGCCATCTGCTTTTGAAATTCTGCCCTTATTTTTATTCTGCTAGACTGTATCTCGATACAGTCTGCAAGGCAGCATGTACTGTTAAACCTTGAATGGTCTGTTACAAAAAGAACACTTACTTTGCAGAGATGATGACCACATGTCTTACACACAGGGGAACGGAGGTTCATTTTCAAAGAAGTAGATGCACCAGTAGGACTTATCATAGACAAACTAAGCAGCAACCATCAGTCACAATACAAACATAGCTTAGTCCTACCAAGATATCCTACAGCAGTGTCAATCATCAACATACTCCAGCAGTAAAAACAAAAAGAAGCTCCTAGTTGACATTAAATTCTTAGTTTGGCACCCCAGTTGACTGCTTTCGGACTGTGGTACAAAGTTGAGTGTGTCTAAAATCTGAAAAAGTACCCAAAGAAGTGTACCACTACCAGGGCCGTATCCAGGGGGGGGGGGGGTAGGGGTTCAACCCCCCTCCGAAACATACACAAATAATCGTTTTTATAGGCTTGAACCTCTGCTCTAAATCTTTTTTGTACTTTTTGGGATCCCAAAACGTAAGTGGAGGGATACCTATGACATCGCAAAAGTTGTCCGTCTGTCCGTCCGTCCGTCTGTCTGTCTGTGAGCACGATAACTCTCGAAGGGAATGAGATATTTTGATGAAACTTGGTGTGAGCATTCTTTGGGTCAAGAGTAAGATCGAGCTCGTAGATGGGCTCCGTAGCCCTACATTTAGGGGTGGGGGATGGGATTTAAATTAAGGGACGAGCAAAATATTGTTAAACAGCCAATGTGATAATCGGTTATGGGGTAGGAAGACATGGTGATCACGAATATGAAAACCATTTTGTCGCCGGACAAGTAGTTCGCCCGGAATCCGGCCAAAACCGGAAAGTTTGTTAAAATTAAAAGTTTTATGTGAAGTTGATTCGATGTTCGATCTAGGGGTAAAAAGGCATGCTGAACATGAATATGAGAATCATTTTCTCGCCGGACAAGTAGTTCACCCGGAATCCGGCCAAAACCGGAAAGTTTGTTAAAATTAAAAGTTTTATTTGAAGTTGATAAGATGTTCGGTGTAGGGGGAAGAAGGCATGCTGAACACGAATATGAAAACCATTTTCTCGCCGGACAAATAGTTCGCCCGGAATCCGGCCAAAACTGGAAAGTTTGTTAAAAGTAAAATTTTTATTTGAAGTTGATTATATGTTCGATTTCGGGGTATGAAGAGATGCTGAATCCGTATATGACAATCATTTTTTAGCCGGATATATAGTTCTTCCGGAATCCGGCTAAAACCGGAAAATTTGTTAAAAGTTAAATTTTGATATGAAGTTGATTAGATGTTGGATATAGTGGTAAGGAGATATGCTGAATTCGTTTTGAGCTTTATTTTTTTCGCCGGACCAGTAGTTCTGGATTTCACCAAAACCGGAAAATTCGCAGAAGTAAGGCAAGATCGTCTGGATCGGCTTCTAGGGATATGCACACATGCTGAATCCATATCTGAACTTGGTTTTCTTAGATGATTAGCTATTTGGCCTTAAACTGTTTCTAAATTATAAGAGTAAAAATGTTCAAGGAGTCTGGCGAAGACTGGATCTGGCGAAGACAAAACCTAAATTATTATAATTGTCTGGATCAAATATCGAATTTGTGGGATCCCATCGGAACCTTTGGTCTTGTTGGTATGGACTAGGTCTGACATGCGGGTAAAAGCCCCCTCCGAATAAATTCCTGGATACGGACCTGACCACTACTGTACCTGCTTTACCAGTATCTCTTCCTGGAATACTCTGTCTTATTTTCCTGCAAGTTCTTTTGTGGTTTTGCTATCACAGATGGTCATCTCGATTTGCTTGTCTTTGAATGAATGAATGAATGAATTTATTACGTGCAGCCTATTAAAGGCATTTGCACAGTACATACAGAGTAAAAAAGGGAAATGAACACTTAACAATAAATATAGATGGTACAGCAAAATCCACAACAACAACAAAAGATAAATAAACGCAAAACAAGAAATGCAGAGCTAAACACGAGAAAGGACAATACATTTACTGTATTAGCAGGCGCATTGAGCAATGGGCAGGAAGGCGGTTGGATGGTGGCAGAATATGTTCGCTTATTTCTTTTAGCTTCATAGTTGGGTCGGGGACACAAAATTTCTTCGTGATTTGGTGATTGCGCATGCGACGAGGAAGGTACAAAAGGAAACGGAGATATTTGAAAAAACAAGAACGCATTCGACTGGTGTCTTTTTTCATAAGAATTGGGTATAAACCAGCGAGGAAAAGCACAGAAGAGGAGCAAAAACTTGTGTAGATTTTTGCTAGACCTCGTCGGTTGTAGGCTACCTGGCTCTGTTTGGAACGATTTTCCCATAGCCCATCCTCGTCGCATTTGCAGTTGACAAAACCGCTGCTTCGCACATTTTACTGAGGGTTATTGAAACTGAAATTCCCAACCACTTGATTGTGGTTTGGGGTTGCAGAAGGCTGTTTGTTACTTTAAGGGTAGAAGAAGAACCTTTAGGCGGATTAAAACAAAGATATTGACACTTCTCCAGATTAACAGATAACCCGATGTTGCTAAGGTCCTTGAAAAGCGATTCGAGTTTGTGTTGTAATTGTAATTGCTTTGTAGGAGTTCATTCACTGGACTTAAGAGTGCAGAGCCAAGACGTTTCTATAGTCATAGGAGAAACACAATCAGCTGTTTTCTTTGTGTTGTAAGTATTTGACTTATCAATCGCTGATTCAATCACTGTGATACAGTCCTGCTGTGCACTGTCAAAAAACTGTAAACGGCCATCTCAGATGTGAGAGATTGCAAGTTCAGTCTCTTGTCTTGTGTGGAACAGGACCTAGAATTTTCAGTTTTCGACAGTTTCCAGTATTTAATCCTTCGCAAGAACAAGTAACTGTATGTGTATGTATGTATCGTTTATTGACCAAAATAGCAAAGATAGCTAGCAAAGGTAAGTCAACGTAACATTTCAAATAAGTCACAGAAAATGGTCAGTGACAAATAATACAATCAGTACAACTATGAACTATTAAATGAACGAATGAAGTAGCCTACGGCACAAACGAATTTACATACTTTTTGAACGCTTTTTTTTGGAATGACCCTAGCTTTAAACTGTGAACCATCATAATGTTCAATAACATTTCTTTCATCGTTGGTATTTACAGCCGTACACAACCACACAGTAGAAATATATTCAGAAGAATAATCATACAGTCCTCCTAACTGCTTAATATAGGCTCTCTCTCCCAGTAAGCCAATATAGGCTTTCTCTTGCCCAAAAGCGCGAGATGGCATTGTAGTGTAGGCCTACAAGACGTGGAGAGTTAAAATTGAACTTGTTTCAGGCAACATATTGATTCCTAACAGTCTTCTGTGTAAGCTGTAGACAAGGAAAGCTGTGACTTCTCTCAGGAAGGTTTTTCCAGGTTGAAGTAGAACCATTTGATGTGTCACAATATCTGGCATGTCCAAATGACTGTTAATCTTTATACTATTCTTTCTAGTGAACCAGAGCTACTGAATGGCTCAGTACCAATTTACTTTACCATTGAAAACCCAGGAATCACAACAGAAATACAAAATGTAACATTGCCCAATGTGACAGGCATTGTTTCAGTTCCACTCACTGGGAGGAGAGCTGGACACTCAACTGTGGCTGCTATCGTGGAGAATCAAACTCTAGAGTAAGTTGAGTTCTCTCTTAGGCTAGGATTTTATTATTATTTTTTTTTTTACAATCATCAAAACTAACGAAGCGTCATTTTCTTATGCCACTTTCGGCTTGATTTTTTTGTGGGTTAAAACAACCTTTCTGTCAGCCGTTTCTTTACAGAAGAGATGTGAAACATGTTTAACGATCATAGGGAATCTTGACTTCAAAAACCCTCCGCTTTCAGATAACTTAATCTGCAGTATTTTGCATTCTAGCGTTTTAATCCTCTATCGGATTTTAACTCTCCGAATTCGGATTTTAACTCTCCGAATTCAGAATACAAATCTCCGAATTCGGTGATGCAAACTACTAAATTCCGATGCAGGAGAGACTTTTTACAGTGTAGGCACAACATCGTCGTTTTCACGTCTAGGCTTCTGGAACGATGAAGAACACTGAGATTGTGGCAATTTCTATCACTTTATAGTACTTCAGACAGCCGACAACGATGTTCGAGGGCTTGGTTGAAGCGGTTTCAGTTGGGATTCGTATACTTCCGAAGATAAATAGAAAGCTTATTTTGTAAGTTGACTGTCGTGGTTAAGGAACCAAAATGCCAGGACTATCCATAGAAATTTTCAATATCCCGTATCCTTATAAATCGACTGTCATGGTTAAAGAACCAAAATTTGCTAGTACCATCTATAAGAATTACAATATCCTGTATCCTTCAAAAGATGAATAAAAAGCGTAATTTATAAATCGACTGTGAGATGATGGCATTTGCTATCACTAATACTTCAGACATCTGACAACGATGCTGGAGGGCTTGGTTGAAGCGGTTCGAAATGGTGATTCGTATCCTTCCGAATATAAATTGAAAGTTTATTTTTTAAATTGCATGGCTGTCATGATTATTATTATTTTTTTTTTTTGTAAAGTTAGGTAGGTAGGTAGGTAGTTTAATTATAACAAATTTAACAAACTTCTAACAAACAACGCAAATCCTCGAAGTTTCTTTTCTGTTCTTCCAGTCCAGTATGAATTGGCCAGGTGACTACGCTTCCACTTTCCCTCGGTGACGCCAACGGTCTTATCAACTTATTTTTTTATATTTTTTATTTATTTATTTACTTAATCACATGACCGGCCTATCTATTTAGCGTCACCTACACTTTCCTCTGTCTCTACGTTTTTTTTTAGTTTCTTAATTATTGGTTAAAGAACAGAGTTTGGGTAGGCTACCCTAGAACTGGTAGGGGAGAGAATAAAGGATTTGGGAGTCGAGAGGGTGAGATAATATGGTTGAGCTAAAGTCGGTGTTTATCTTCTTTCGTTTTGTAGTGGTGTAAGGTTAAAACATAAAAGGCGAGAGTACGGAAGTTTTGGTCTTAAAGCACACCTCGCACTATTTACTTTTTTTTTCTTTATTCAAAACTACCTGAATACTGTAAGACTAATCTCTGCTTTTAACAAACTATCGACGGCTTTGGCTATTTTAAGCATTTTCCCAGACCCATTGACTTCTAGTTAAAACTTGGCGAGATTCAGAAAACTGGTTTCGCGCATCAGTAGTCGCATTTTTTTCGCGCATCAGTAACACTCGTCGGATGCATAATGCGCATGGAGCTAGTGGATCGCGGCAAGTGCAAAGATTAGTGAGGTTAGTGGGTTCAGGATGTAACACATGAAAGTTGGGTCTCCAGGTTTTAAGAATTGATGAATGCGGTTGCGGAAGTAGGTTGTATTTGCATTATAGGTACGACGGTTCTTTAACACAAAACTTTTTCGTTTGCAGCACAACGGAAGCGTTCGTGCGAGTCACTGTGATTAGATCCTATGTCATCTGGATTCTGTGTCTTATTGTTGGTTGGATATACTTCGCTGCATGGTCTCTCTCATTTTACCCGCAGATATTGGAGAACTATCAGAGAAAAAGGTAAGTATTTCAATTAAAAGTCCTCTGTTTATCCCTTTTTCCCTGACAGATATCAGACTAACACTAGGGAGTAGCACCAAGCCCTATACTTTCCATGCTTCGCAAAACGGGCCACACTCGTAGCGTCGCCCACTACGCTTGCGGTAAACCTAAGATGCGGTCTGCACGCATCGAAGAAACAGGGGAGGTTGCATCTTTTTTTTTTGCTGTGTTCGGAATATGAAGTTATCAGAGCCAGCGCTTGTGCACGACTCGATGAACTTTAGTAGGGACGTTCTCTATCGTCAGTGGTGCTAGTATCGCTGTTATTCCAGTGTGTGTCGCTTTTTTCAAGTCTTGGCCCTACTCCCTAGTGTTATTTTGCTGTGACAGGTATGTACGTTCAAGTCTGGGCGCACTAATAAGGATCAGGGAACCCCCGCGTACTACTGATCGCCTTCTCGGAAGTGCGGGAATCTCATCATGTTTTGCTGAAACAGTAAGCTTTTGCTTGGGTTTTCTTTTAGACCTATTACGAAAGAGAGTTCACTTTTTTTGGGGGGGGAGGGGGGATTTTTGTTCTTGTAGCCTCATATAGACCCTAGAGCGAAGAGTAGAATTTTAACAGTAGCATAGCATACTGCAATCTCTAAAGTCATTTATGTGCATTATTTCATGTCAGTTACATTGTTTCCGTCGGATTCGATTACTATTTTAAACAGTCCTCGTTGCATGCGCTCTTAGAAAGATCCAAAATAGGAATTCGACACTACAACTATAGATAAATTTAGTAAAGATGGTAAAGTGAGGACAAATTGAAAATAAATCTTCTAGAATCTTTTTTCAACATTATTTCAGTCTGATCTTTGTTATACTTCTGTATCATAAATGTATCCGACTTGTACTTACTACAATGGAATACAAGCTTTAAACCTTTAAAAAAATATAATCTGAAACTAGAGGTGTTACATTTCACGCAAAGAACTAACCAACGGTGAAATAATGATTGATGAAATCATGTGACTAAAGTTCTAAGCAGGGTTCGATTTCGGGATGACTGTTGTCATCTAGAACTTGTGCCGTAGAATGCATAGTCCTAAAGCAATGATTAAAGATAGATAAAAACAAAACAAAAGAAAAAATTAGTGTACTAATATTTCACCTCTTTTCAGTATTGTTGGATTAAGCTTGGACTTGGTAGTTTTGAACTTCTGGGGCCACTCCGTTTACGGTCTCTTCAACATTGGCCTCTACTGGATACCCGAAGTTAAGCGAGAATATTTCAATATTCACCCACTAGGTGTCCAGCCTGTGCAGTTGAATGACTGTATGTTCAGTCTCCACGCCATTATTGCCGCTGCCGTTACATTCTTCCAGTGCTTTATCTATGAGGTAAGGGAGGGTTTTATGGGGAATTGGGGAGAAGCAGTAACGGGATGGAATTGTTTTTATTGCTTTGTCTAGAGGATGAAACAAAGATGGCTAGCCTGTCTATATTATCATTAACAAATAATCAGCTTATGTCTTTAGTCGCATGCATCGACTATGAAAACCCCGACAAAATTGAGCGGACCTGGAGGTATTTACTCTAGCTTTGAGCTGATGTTGATACCCGTTTACTCCTCTTCCGCTTCACCGTTGAGAACCAGATCAGCTTTGACTGCTAGATTTCCTCTTCAGTGACTTACGGCGATATACCTATTTGTAGAGGTAACGAAACGTGATGTGGCGCGAAGCTAGTATTCTCCGCTCATTTGCGTGGGGAGCCGGCCGTATTTTACTCGACTCTGCATGTTTGTATGCCCGAGATAGGGAGACAGCAGTTCTGTCTCGTTATTTGTTCTTGATATTATGTAATGATGACGGTTATAATGCTTTTATTTTCCATCCGCCAGATATAGTATTGGCACGAAGGTATTTATAAAGAAAGCCCAAAGAGCTGTAAGCGTCAATGGCACTTGCAAGAATAGGTAGCGATCATATCAGCTAAGGTTTGCGCTGTCAGGGTTGTATGGCTCTTCGCATGGCAAACCCCCCTCCAGTACCCCCGAAGCATATGATAGTCCCGTACGTCAAGCTCCGCCCAGGTATCTCCACTGTGTCACAAGGTTCCGAAGAACCCCCCATTCTAACTGCCCATCAATGACCTGTAAATAACATTAGGACATGTGACTTCACAAACTGTTCTCTTAGAGTGTCACAAAAATACGTTTGGACTATGCGGTTAAGATGCAGACTTTAAAGTAGTTGATTCATGTGGGCCGAGAAGGTAGGACACACTATCATTTTACGATGGGTCGAATATTTACGAACACCATGTTACCTTTGGCTTCTCCAAAATCTCCATGGTATCCACGGTAATCCACAAATTACTTTCACTCTTGAGAACAAGTTCGTCAACTCGCCATTACTCATTATATATTATAACTGATCTCCCGATGCGGGTCAGAGCTATACTAGAATCTTCGAGAAGATCAAGGGGCGTGTAAGAGGATTAAAACAACGATGTATGTCACCCTATGGACGTTTAGATATGTCAGAAGTAAAAACCCTCGGCTAGTTTAACAATTTTTGGTATCGGAAGCCGAATATTATTTTGCTTACTTTCAAAATCTTTAAGAAATCGTTATAACGAATTTAGTATAATTTACGGCGTTTGTTTATTGTGATCTGGTTTACATCCTTAATTCTTTGGACTTCGGGAATTATCAAGAAAAAAACAGAAAACAAAATACTCAAAGAAATCGATAATGCAAATAGTTAGTTTGATTTTTCTACACATTTTCCATGTGCCTGATACAATAAAAACAATTTGTTAGATACAAAGTCAAACTATGATCCCAGCCTCTCCATGTCGTGCACTTCCGACCCGCGCCACTAGATGACCCAGCGGTCGGATCGAGTCTTGACTTCATCTTGGGTCTTGGGTGGGGGGTTCTAGACGGTGCAAGTGCTAGAATGCTTATGATGCATCTCCTTTAAGGGGGCTAGGGTTTCTTGTGTAAGCGAAACGTTTGAGGCACAAATTATCATGAAAATTATCATTATCATTTTTTATTTGTCACTGTTTCTTCTAGCGTGACGTTCCGAATATGTACGGCGTCGGCATCACAACACAACATTCTAAGCTGCGTTCGATTCATTTCTTAAGTTAACTGAGATCCTCGCAGTCAGACGTTTTATTTGCGATTCTCGGTTAACTGGGAGCGTTCGATTCATCAACGTCGGCGTGAAGGTTGACGAAAAGTTAACTTTCAACGACGCGGAGAAATTGTCAGTTGTCTCAAGTTAACCAAGAAAGAAAGCGAAAGTCAAAATGATTCTTGCTCGGTCGACTTCTGGTTCTTACTAAATAAAACGGCAGCAGAGAATAAAGTCAACTCTGGGGTTGACTTCCACGAGTTGAATCGAACGCGGCTCTAGTATGACGCGAAAAATTTGAATCATTTTGACGATGCAAAAACGGATACGTCAGTCGTCAGCGACATTTTATTAGAGCTACATGGGGTCCTCTTCAGGCTCAAGCCGGAAAATGAACTTGAATAAGCTGGAAAATGAGCTTGTGGAACGACAGTGAAAGATTCTTCCTGAAATATCAGATTTTGTGAACTTCTTCTCTGAAAATTGGTCGGAGTTAAAGCTGGTGCTGTGATTTTATTCTGGAAGATACAATTTTCTACTTTTATAGCGCAATGGTCAGACTCTGTCGGTGTTTGCCTGGACCTTCCTAGCCGTGACGATGACCTTCCTGGGCGGTTCACTCCTTTGTGTCGTCTTTGGAATAATTTCGTGGCTGACACTTCTCTACTTCTGCTCGTATGTCAAGCTGGCTGTGACTTCTACGAAGTACATACCCCAGGTAGAGTCCGTCTTTTTGTGGTTCGCTGAATTCAGCAACTTGCCTGCAACTTGCGCATGTGAGCCTGTCCTTATTTTGTCTTTCAGTTCACTAATTATATAGAGGCGTATTCTCGCCGTTCCCCGAGGACCCCTCGGGGAATCAAGGAGAATGGCGATAATAGAGGGAGTCACTCCACGCGGACTCCGCGTACGAAAACAGCGAGAACACGGGGAATGCTTCCAAAATGGATTTTGTTCGAAAAAAATATGCAGTTGACGAAATTGGTCTGGATCCACTTAATTTTTCGTTTTCTTTACTCTGTTTATTTTTTATTAATTTTACATTTCACCAACACCAGCAAAAATTGATTCCCCTCCGAATCTGAAAGGGAGTCCTTTTTGATGATAGTGATGATAATCAGAGCATTCCCCGTCCATGGGGACTCGCGAGAATACGGGGAGGGAGTCCCCGGGACAAACAAAAACGCGGGGACTCCTCAAGTGGAGTCCTCGGGGAATGGCGAGAATACGCCTTAGGATACATTGCTATTTGCGCCACCCCTATAGTAAACTTGTACAAATAAAGACTAAGTCACAAGGATCGCACGTGGAAAATCATTATACATCTATCCTAACTAAATTAATTAATATCACAAGTCTATTTCTTGTTTGAAGAGTCGAAAAGGCGCAAATATATACGACAGAAAAATGCTGGCGCAAATAGTCACGCTCAAGCTATTTGGGTTAACCAGATAATGCAAGTAATTCCCCGAAAGGCGCAACGAAAATTGGAAATGGAAGCCGGCGCTAAAAGAATTTGGTCATATGTCAGCAGGTGTTTAGAAGAAAGGCATTTGGCAGTGCTGCGACTTCGTTCCACGAAAAAAGAAAAAAAACTTTGTATAGAGAATAATTAGAGCTTTCAGTCAAGGCCCAATTTCACACATTTGGTAAGTGTGGAGGCTGGCAAGAAACAGCCGGAATTTTATACGTATATTTCATTCACGAGGGGCGGCGCAAATAACAAGGTATCCTGTATGTGAACCAAGTTTCCTCCAAAGCTGGAGTCTTTCCCTTTAAAGTTAATATAATACTGTAGGTTTGTTTTTATGTTCGCTTTTTGCCCTAGCTGAAAGATAAGAGTGATGGTGCACTCTTGGAGCTCCGGCGTTTAGGCCCACCAAAGCCGTTAGCTGGCAGTGTCCATGTCGAACATGATTTGACGCAGGTGGATGCAGATAAGGAAGAACGTTGTTCTACGTCTGGATTATTTGTTCTTTGGTAGTAGGAATACCAAAAATGACGCAATATTTCAAAGTATAATTAGTATATAAATTCATTTCCGCTTGTAAAAGAGATGCCTACAACTGTTTGACGTATTTCGAACGGACAACAAGCTGCATCAGTGTATATTGGCGATAATTTCAAGTGTCTTTTCAGGCCTATATGAACTTCAAACGTAAATCTACTGAAGGATGGTCAATCGGAAACGTTCTTCTGGATCTCACTGGAGGCTTGCTCAGTGTTTTTCAGATGTTTCTAGTCTCCTACAATAATGGTAAGAAACATTTCAGGTAATACGTTAATTTGGATATGGAAAGTGCATCGAAGGGTTTGAATTTACGGTAAATCGATGTTCACACGTGTAGACGTCGCGTTATCAGTTAGTTTGTCGGACGACTTAACTCAATGCACGTCGGTTTGTAAGCGGTGTGTCGTTGTTAGGTGAGACCTTGCGGATTTGTAATAATAATATAGAATGTAACAGTAGTAATATAACGCAAAAACATGCCACGTGTCTCTACAGTGTACGTCTGAAACACTTTCCTTCATACACTTTTTCAGCGTACAGGTTGTCCAAAGAATTTTTGAATGCATTGATAGTCGCTCAAAACTACTTCAGACGGGAGGGCGTTCCAGGAAAGACTCTGTTTTCGAAAGACCATCCACTAATTTTTGGATTTGTTGTTTTGTCTGTCTTTGAGCGTAGAAAGCTTCATCGCTCATTCGTGTGTCTACGCCTTATCATGGTCAAACCCGTCTTGAAGGCATCGACTGTGAACTCCGTAACAGGGCGAAGAGGCTCGCGAAGAAGACGTGGCTCTTCCTCTGCCGGAACGTCGACGCCGTGGTTTCGGGCTTCGACGAGCCAACCAGACACCTTATTCTTACCATCCAGGGTCCCTTGTTGCAAGGGGCCTGTTCAGACTATTTTTGATTGGATACTGTATATAGAACCGAGCGGCCAGCGAGGCGCCGGACGCGTTTACAATTACAAACCGTTCTAGGGACAAGCGATAGTCTAACAGGCCCCTTTGAAGGCAACAAGGGGTATCTCCCTGGATAGTAAGAATAAGCTGAACCAGGAACATCCATATTTATCGTGATGTTATTATCTGGAACATCCTATTCCACATTGACGTGCGCTGGTAATGGCCGAACAAAAAAAATTAAAAGGAGTTCTTCCTTTTGTTTTCTTTGAATAAGATGTCACGTAAAGAACGAAACAGTAAGAGCAGATTATATCATTAACAGGCTTCGGTCTCTACAAAAGCCATACTGTGCGAAGTTGAAATCTTATCTACTAAGCACTGAATGTATTTACAGTATTTTTCGGTTCAGAAGCTCTTAAAGCTCCAGGTGCCTCTGAACCATCGCGCTTCTGAACAGGTGGGGGGGTGTTGTAAGCCACATTATCTGTAAAGTTTGTCAAACAGACTGAATATTTGTCCTGGATTTAGATGTAGAACACCAGAAACTAAAGAGAAGCGATCATGAGTTTTTGGGATCCCAAAACGGAGGGATACCTATGACATCGAAAAATTTGTCCGTCCGTCCGTCTGTGAGCACGATAACTCTCGAAGGGAATGATATATTTTGATAAAACGTGGTGGGAGGATCGTTTGGGTCAGGGAAAGCTCGAGTTCGTAGATGGGCTCTGTAGCCCTACATTTAGGGGTGGGCGAGGGGGTTCAAGCTAAGGGGCAAACAAAATATTTTTAAACAGCTAATGAGATAGTCGATTAAGGGGTAAGAAGAAGTTTTGAACACGAATATGAAAACTATTTTCTCGCTGGACAAGTAGTTCGCCCGGAATCCTGCCAAAACCGGAAAGTTTGTTAAAAGTAAAAGTTTTATTTGAAGTTGATTAGATGCTCGATTTAGGAGTAAGAGGACATGCTGAACACGAATATGAAAACCGTTTTCTACCCGGACAAGTAGTTGGCCCGGAATCCGGTCATAACCGGAAAGTTTGTTAAAAGTAAAATGTTGTAGCTATTTGTAGTTGATTAGTTAGATGTCCGATTTGGGGGTAAGAAGAGATGCTGAATCCGTGTATGACAGTTACCGGAAAATTGGCAGAAGTAAGGCAGGATCGTTTCGATCTATTCCGTCAAAATCGATATGACCTACAGGGGTAAACACCCGCGCTGAATCCATATGTGAACTTGGTTTTCTGAGATGATTAGCTATTTAGCCTTAATCTGTTTCTAAATTTGAAGAGTAAAAATGTTCAAGGAGTCTGGCAAAGACTGGATTGGCGAAGATAAAATCTAATTGTCTGGATCAAATATTGAATTTTTGGGATCCCATCGAAACCTTTGGCCTTGTTATAGATGGCAAAGGGGTGGGGGCAAACCTCCACTTAGGTTTCCTTCTGTTTCAGATGATTGGGATGCCATATTTGGGGATCCTACGAAATTTGGCCTTGGGGTTATCTCCGTCCTGTTCGACATTCTGTTCATAATGCAGCACTACGTCTGGTACAGGTAAGTTAACGACGTTAAAAAACAATGCGAGAGGTGGGGCTTAATTGTGACAAAGCTCTTTTTGGAAATATTAGATTTGGCGAGAGAACGAAGGTATGAAAACCTGTGGAAGAAAAATCGAAAATAGGCTGACTGGTAATAGCACCTGTTATTGAGAAGTAAATAATCGAATAATATCAGGTTTCAGTTCTGCTTTAAGGGTTTCCTGCGCCTCTATTGGTGTTTACGGCTTCACGAAGATGTGAAAAGAATGTGAGCTTCTTCTCATTGGGGCTGAATAGACGCGTTTGGTTTTACAGTTTACTTACGGAATGCTTTAGAAATTTGTTGATAAACCCTGGTAGTCTTTAATTAAGTTTGATTTTGATTGAGGTTCCCCTTCTGTGCTTGCATGCTTTACCGAATGTGAATTAGGTAACTACGGTAACACTTTCAGTAGAGACTAGTGCGGGAGCCTGGTAGTCTTTAATTGAGTTTGATTTTGATAGAGGTTCCCCCTCAGCGCCTGCATGCTTTACCGAATGTGAAGTGAATCAGGTAACAACCGTAACTCTTTCAGTAGAGACCAGTGCGGGACCCTGGTAGTCTTTAATTTAGTTTGATTTTGATTGAGGTTCTCCTTCAGCGCTTGCGCGCTTTACCGAATTTGAATCAGGTAACAACGATGACACTTCCAGTAGAGACTAGTGCGAGACCCTCCCTGTATATGCAAATCTACCATATGGACATATAACTTCATTTCAGTAAAGGTGCGACCGAGAAGTCAGATTATTTCCAGAAAAATATTTTCATCTTTTTCAGAAAAGCAGACGAATACGCGGTGCTGGAGGGAGATAATCAAGAGTCTGCCCCTGAATTGTCCAGCAGTCACAGGCAAATATAGTTCATACGGCCAATATGATTTTTTTTTTTCATGCTTTTGGATTTCGTTCGATTCGAGGTATACATATTTTATTTATTTTAATACCCCTAAGGTTACTCGTTTTTGGATTTTTGTGTAAACTCGTATCTATCCGATCGTTTTCTATTCTTTTCTTTTCTTTTTTTTGCGCCTCACTATAAGAGTAATGTTTCTGAACCAGCGTTGCCAGTCCACTGTGCTTTTGATCTCTTGTTGCTGTTCGCGTCGTTTGTTGCATTTTGGTCACAGTTCAATCAAGTTGTTTCGGATAGCAATATTTATACATCAGTTTGTACGAAAATAAATTATCATTTGCGTGATCTGAGCTTATTATCGACGATTAGACACACGTGCGTCAGTGATGGTGCATTTCGGTCCTAGAACATCAAAACGCACTTACTACTAAGGTTTATGCGGTGTTCCACCCTACTTAGCCTATAAGTCCGGTCTTCACCTCCCGGAACTTCCGGAATCTGGGCTTCCAGATTATTCTTTGACTTCTTCTGTAAATTGCATCTGGAATATGAACCGGTCCGAAAGTACATCAAAATAATCCGGAAAAACGGGGCTTTTGAACTTCCAGATTTCTGGAATTTTCAAGTATCGCAGAAGAAATTCAGAAAAAATCACGGAGAATCTCGAAACCCAGATTCCGGAAGGTGAAGACCCGACTTTACCGTAGTTACTACGCATGACGTCACAGGTCCTGGCTTCTTGGCGTCAAGGCTGGAACATATTTTTCTATTTTCGGCCAAAAATCATGCCACGGGCTAACCGGGCCAATCACGTCACAGAGACCGTAGTTACCAAGCTTACTGCGCTCCCGAGCGTGGGAAGCAAATAGTTACTACTATAGTTACTATTTCACGAAGGTTGGAACGGTCAGTGTAGTAACTTATCACGAGGTTGGAACGACAATATAGTAACTAATAGAAACTTACATGCCAAGGTTTTAGAAAAATCGGCCGTTTTTCCAAGAAAAAAATCGACTGGCAGGACAAAAATCGAATGCAATGAGAACAAATTCTGTACAAAATCTGTTCCCGGGTTAAGAGCGAGGGAGGGATGTCCAAGTACCACTAATATGACATAAAATGATTTATTTATTAGATCTGAAATAAAATATCGAAGTTACATTTTTATAAGAGCACGCCAACAAGTAGGCCTAATTTGTACATGCCACCTTAAACTTACATGACCCTTGTTTCCTGATAGTTTTGAGTTAGTAGAAAAAAAGCAAAAAGGTTTGTGTTCCGGGAGTAGGAATCGAACGCACGACCTCTTGACTACTATCCCGATGTGTTAGTCAACACGGCCAAAGGCGAACTTTAACAGTTCATAAGTGCATAATGGGCAAGGGCCTGCCAGCTAGCTTTGGGAACACTAAGGAGGGGGTTCGAGATAACAAAGAAGGGGAGTCCTGTCGACAATAAGTCCCTGTAAATTTATCTAAGCCCCCCCCAGGTCGGTTTGATGGCCGAAAGTTTCGTAGTCAAGTTTTCTGTGACTCCACTTGAGGAGTCCTCGCGTTTTTGTTTGTCCCGGGGACTCACGCCCCGTATTCTCGCGAGCCCCCACGGACAGGGAAAGCTCAGATTATCATCATCATCATCAAAACGGACTCCCTTTCAGATTCGGAGGGGAATCAATTTTTGCTGATATCGCTGCAATATAAAACTGATTAAAAAGAATCAGAAAAAAAAAAAAAAAAAATCAAGTGGATCCAGACTAATTTCGTCAACTGCATATTTTTTGTTCGAACAAAATCCATTTTAGAAGCATATTCCCCGTGTTCTCGTTGTTTTCCGTACGCGGAGTCCGCGTGGAGTGACTCCCTCTATTCTCGCTGTTCTCTTCGATTACCCGAGCAGTTCTCCGGGAACGGAGAGAATACGCCTGTAGCAAATGCAGTGGTGACTTCACGCGAATCCTGGAGGCCTGGGAAGCTCCGCTGTCTTATCCGCCGTGTGCTCTTGCGACTGCGGCTAAGACTCGCGTCGGCTTTCGAGGCTGCTGGCACTCCACTGGTTTTGGAAAGTGAATCGACTTCGTGGGCGGAAAGTGGATTCGGCAAGCTAGCGATAAGTTCTAAAGGCGCAATGACTTTTCGTTTGTTCTTGCACTCGGCGGATTCTCGCTGTGCCTTTCGGAAAGCGAATCCGTGAGAATCCATTTAGGTAACGTATCGGTTGAAAAATGAACAGGCAAAACGCCGAGCCCGAATTTACGGGAAACTATCGGCGGTTTACGGTTCAGGGTTAGAAGAAATGCGAGATAGCAATATCACAGGACTGGGAACAGTATGAGAAGCCCGGAAGGCCACTGGATTGTTCGGTTCATTTGTGAGATAAAAAATTGGAACCGAAATAGTGCTTGTTAATCGTACGTTTTTCTGCCCGAAAAGATCCAATTTTTTCTTCACAAAGACCCCCCCCCCCCCCGAACACAGCCTAAACTAAAACCTCAAAACAACGGACAGGGAAAGAAGATACATAAACTGAAGAAAAGCGATGGACTTCCCTAGTTGAAAATGCTGCGCCGTTTGCTTGATGTACAGTAGATGTATGCTTATGTGAACACTTTTTTAACTGTTACACTACCTTGGTTTTTTCAATTGCATATACAAAAGTAAGATGGAAAAGAAAAATTACAAACTTAATATCAGCTAACAGCCAAGTATTTCAGGGTTATGAAGTAGAAATTCAATTGACTTCCTTTTATTTTGAATTTAAAAAAAATCTTCTTCCTCTTTTGAATGCATCTGGAGGTTCGGACCGCCATGTTCTCAATAGAGTTTGCGTTCCATGTGGCGAAATTTTCAAATACAACAAAGGAAAACAGCTGACAGTTCGATCACTTTCAGCAGTGAATAGCAAAATATTCAAAAATTGCAAATGGCGTGAATGGTTATTATTCAATATTCATGGAAAAAAATGCCTGGTTTGGATTTTAGTTTTTTCTTCGGCGATCGTTCACATTTACCAGACGTTCACATAAGCATACCTCTATTGTACCATAAATCTTGCTGTGGGCCATACTAGCAGAGGCAGCTTGATATCCTATACACTAGAGATATGTAACTCTGAACGTCGCCGGAAAATTATGATGAAAATCAAACACAACAAAGATTGGGCGCACACATCAGTATAAGTAAAAAATTGTAGCCTCAAACTGTTTGTCTTTCGAATCTTTAGCTCTGTGATGGTTAATTTATTCTGCACCCTTTTCCCGCTAGGTTACGGCGTTTTGCATTACTTTCGTGGCCGTCCGAAATATCCGAACAGAAGAAAAAGAAATAACCAATCGCAACATAGGACTTGATAGGACTTCCTCTTTATGTCAAAAGAAAGATGCAACACTTGCCTGATGTTAGTTCTTAATTTATCGTTCCCACCTGACTGTTTTAGGGGTGAAAAAGAAAATCAAGGTGAAAAAAAATGTGGAGTGTTTAAAGAAGTATACCACTACTGTACTCACTAGCCAAATCTGATTAGTCTCTAGAAACTGAGCATCGTTTTGGATGCTCTCTCTTGCACCTAACAAATTACCAACCACTTCTTGCTCATTATCGCTTACAGTATTTCAGAGAACGTCAGTGGAAAACTTCACTTCCTCAGCACTCTTGGCCTTGTTAGGTTTCTCTGCTCCACATCCGTCTTCCATGGCGCTGTGACAGCTTTTCGTTTACTAGAGTCGCAAGCGATTAAAACAAATAATGGGCCCTTACTACCATGGCAGCTATCGCAGGTAGACATTGGTGTTGCATCAGGATCTTATATAATACTGTATAGTAGAATATTTCTTTCTCTCAATGCAGCCTTGCTCCGACCATGTCATTACGACCCAAACGAGCGCTGTCACTGTGCCTTAAAGATCTACATTCTCACGTCTTTACAATGTTCGATAGTAGTTGGCGTGTGCTATGCAGTATAGATGGTTTACAAGCTATCGGGTAAACACCCACTTAATATAGACACGGAATCGATTGCGGATATTTGAGCTGAAGACATAATTCTTATCATTATCTCTTCCTCTTTGAACTCAAACATATCAAGGGCTCATGCGCGAAACTGAGATATTCTGAAGATATATTAATCACCAAAAGCATGTAACGAACGTAGAGCTAAATATGCCTTGGTCACTGCTATTCATTTGTAGTTTTCACAGTACCGGCGTGTAAATGGGCCTTCAGGCGAGCAATTCACATATTTTGTACAACGAGATAGATCTCACTAGACACGTGCAACTGACCAAAAACGTTCACTCTATAGCTCAGTGGCACTCTATAGCTCTATCGCCCTTTTGTCATGGGCAAGGCGCGTAAAAAATCTTATTACAAAGGTTGTGCCCGACACTCCTCCTCTTCATCTACTTGGCTTTTCTGGAAGTCGCAACGCCGATGTGGCAGCTGTTCACCTTGGCAGCAAAGTTGAGCGAGTTGAGAGTTTCGTTGGCGTTTTTCTCAATGGGCGATACGTTCACGAACATAAGCGTTTTCGAGTTGCCGCTTCCCAAGGAGTTCATGAGAAGGTGAGTGAGTTTGCAGTCGCGGTACGGAATGTGCTCTCGCTGAAAAGGAAATATAGGCTTTTAAGCACTACATAGTGTTCTACTCAGATTTTCTGAGATAGTTGGCTACTGTAATTTACAACTAAGCTGTGCTGGCTATTTGTAGCCATGTCCCTTGCCTTGGACGACTATCTTGACAAAATCTGCATAACCGGTCTACGGACGAATAAGCTCCACGGAAACGACGATCGGGCGCATGATACGTCACGTAAAGAGAACAAACGTGGCAAGCGTGATAATCAGTGTATTGTTAATAGAGGTGATGACAATAATTTTAATCCAGCCAAACGACTATAGAAAAAATAACACAAAAGAAACAACAACAAGTTAAGCAAAGTACAGCTATACTCTAGCCAATATCATCAGGCTCATACAACTTTTGCCATATTGGCAATGAAAGGCGTAACAGAGGGGCACATAATACTTCAACAAGCTCATTATCAGATGCCAGGAGACGCTCACGCAAAGAACAACGAGCAGAAATGTGGAGCTGATCAAACGTTGGCAACCGAAAATCAGTACACAGCTCAGTAGCACTATCATAACGAGGCAGCTTATGCAGGAAACGTAGGGTATCATTGTACGCCACTTTAATTTCACATAAACCACGAATTGTGACAACAAACAATAGACAGCCCGAAAATATTAGTGCAATAAGCCCGAAAAAGAAAGTTCTTAACCTCAACTGAGCAATCACAGAACCGACGGATCAGGAGGTTACCTCTGAGGTACATTGACCTCAGAGCATGGCGAATGTAAGCATCATCAATCAAGTGCTCATTAAAGATAAACCCTAGGTAACGGAACTCCTTCACAAATGTCAGGTTATTTCCGCATAATCTAACAGGCGGAATCAGTGGCACCAGAGAGTGCCGCGGGCGAAAACATACACATTCAGTCTTAGACGAATTGTACAAAATACCATGATCAGCAGCGTGATCGGGCACACTTAGGAAGTGAAGAAATTTGGAAACGAGAATAGATGGAAATACTACTGATGAGTAAAATGAATTAATATTTTAAGTGCCACAGGTCCTTTAACTGCCAGGGAGGACAAAAAGACAGTGCACAACCTCCCTAGTCTGTTATACTCCAAACGGTTTGGCACAACTTTCCATGACCAAACCGCCATCGATATACTCGGCTAAGTTTGTTATAAATACCTAGATAGGACACACGCCTATCCCGCAATGTTAAACTTTCGGACAAATCTAAAATTCCAAAAGCCGAAAAACACGAAAAGTGGCGTTTCTCCGTAAGCCGTAATGTTAATGTTCGGTATTGTAGCTTAGGCCTATGACGTCGGAAATTAGTTCCGACAGCGGCAACAGGTAGCCCCGAACCTCCGACAAAATGACAGTGGACACAAAAAGTGACCTGACCCCGATCAGGACCAGGCCAGGGGGGGAAGTGGGGGTAGGTCAAAAACACCCGGGGAATCCCCTCAGGCACGCAAAACGAAAAACGTGTTTTTCAAAGGGAAAATTGCGAAAGGAGACGAAATTCACTTGTCGCTGATAGGGTTTTCAGACACGGGGAATGCGAATACGGAGTTGGTTTTCGTCCCCGAATTTCCCTTGACCCTTCACGATCCTAGGGTCTAGACCCTAAATAATGAAATTACTGTATCGGCCAAGAAACACATGTTTAAGGGGTATTTCAAACATCCTGAATGCGAAAATGACACTTTTTTTTCACTTTAGACCTACCCCTGACCCGTTTCCCTAGGGTCTAGACCCTAAAAATAAAATTGCTGTATCAGCCAAGAAACACATGTTTTAGGGGTATTTCAAACATTCTGAATCAGAAAATGGCATTGTTTTTTACTTTAGACCTACCCCTGACCCGTTTCCCTAGGGTCTAGACCCTAAAAATTAAATTGCTGTATCAGCCAAGAAACACATGTTTTAGGGGTATTTCAAACATTCTGAATCCGAAAATGACATTTTTTTTCACTTTAGACCTACCCCTGACCCATTTCCCTAGGGTCGAGACCCTAATAAATCAAATTGCCGTATTAGCCAAGAAACATACGTTTTAGGGGTATTTCGAACATTCTGGATCAGAAAATGACATTTTTTTCACTTTGGACCTATCCCTGGCCCGTTTCCCTAGGCTCGAGACCCTAATAAATCAAATTGCCGTATTAGCCAAGAAACATACGTTTTAGGGGTATTTCGAACATTCTGGATCAGAAAATGACATTTTTTTCACTTTGGACCTATCCCTGGCCCGTTTCCCTAGGGTCGAGACCCTAATAAATCAAACTGCTGTATAAGCCAAGAAACACAAGTTTTAGGGGCATTTCGAACGTTCTGAATCCGAAAATGACACTTTTTTTCACTTTAGACCTATCCCTGACCCATTTCCCTAGGGTCGAGACCCTAATAAATCAAATTGCCGTATTAGCCAAGAAACATACGTTTTAGGGCTATTTCGAACATTCTGGATCAGAAATGACATTTTTTTCACTTTGGACCTATCCCTGGCCCGTTTCCCTAGGGTCTAGTCCCTAAAAATGAAATTGCTGTATAAGCCAAGAAACACAAGTTTTAGGGGCATTTCGAACGTTCTGAATCCGAAAATGACACTTTTTTTCACTATAGACCTACCCCTGACCCATTTTCCTAGGGTCTAGACCCTAATAAAGAAATTACCGTTTCAGCCAAGAAACACGCGTTTTGGGGGTATTTCGAACAAAAAGGCAAACTGGCGAGATTTTGACCGTCGAAGCAAGGAAACGACTATCAGACAACAGAAGGAAACTTCTTCGCTCTTGTATATTTCGTAACTTGTGAAGATGTGTTTTTTCATTTTTTGTTGTTATAATATATTGCTTTGTTGGTGTGAGATACTGAACTACGAGAAATTGACAGCTGCTGAATTATGAACCGAATGTGTTTTTTTTCATGTTTTGTGTTAGGCTACAGTAGATTTTTTCTCGGTTGAGATACTAAATTGCAATAAACTGAATGCGGCTCAGTTATGAAACAAGTGATTAAAAATTAATTTTCTAGGGTCAATACACCAGAAAAAAGGGTTAGGGATACGGAAGGTGAAAACATGTCATTTCCAGTTCAGAATACCCAACGAGCCCCTAGAATATGTGCTTGCTGCTTGGATTGGAAAATCAATTGTCCGAGTCTAGATCCGAGGAAAACGGGTCAGGGGTACACCTAAAATGGAAAATGATGTAACTTTCGAGCTTAGAAGGTCCGAAACACCCCCACAATGTGTGACTGTTGTCTGATCTGACAATTTAATTTTCAGGGTCTAGAACGAAGGGAAACGGGTCAGGTGTAGTCTAAGGTGAAAAAGATTTTCATTTTCTGATTCAGAATGTTCGAAATGAAATAAAACGGCAATTTTATTTGTTGGGGCTACCCTAGGGAAACGGGTCAGATGTAGGTCTACAGTAGAATAAGTATCACTTTCCGATTCAGAATGTTTGAAATACCCCTAAACGTGCTTTTCTTGGCTGAAATGGAAATTTAATTTTTAAGGTCTAGACCCTAGGGAAACGGGCCAGGGGTAGGTCGAAAGTGAAAACAAGTTTAACTTTCTGATTCAGAATGTTCGAAATACCCCCAAAACGCGTGTTTCTTGGCTGAAACGGTAATTTCTTTATTAGGGTCTAGACCCTAGGAAAATGGGCCAGGGAGAGGTCTTAAGTGAAAAAGTGTCATTTTCGGATTCAGAACGTTCGAAATGCCCCTAAAACTTGTGTTTCTTGGCTTATACAGCAATGTCATTTTTAGGGTCTAGACCCTAGGGAAACGGGCCAGGGATAGGTCCAAAGTGAAAAAATGTCATTTTCTGATCCAAAATGTTCGAAATACCCCTAAAACGTATGTTTCTTGGCTAATACGGCAATTTGATTTATTAGGGTCTCGACCCTAGGGAAATGGGTCAAGGGTAGGTCTAAAGTGAAAAAAAGTGTCATTTTCGGATTCAGAACGTTCGAAATGCCCCTAAAACTTGTGTTTCTTGGCTTATACAGCAATTTCATTTTTAGGGTCTAGACCCTAGGGAAACGGGCCAGGGATAGGTCCAAAGTGAAAAAAATGTCATTTTCTGATCCAGAATGTTCGAAATACCCCTAAAACGTATGTTTCTTGGCTAACACGGCAATTTGATTTATTAGGGTCTTGACCCTAGGGAAATGGGTCAAGGGTAGGTCTAAAGTGAAAAAAGTGTTATTTTCGGATTCAAAACGTTCGAAATGCCCCTAAAACTTGTGTTTCTTGGCTTATACAGCAATTTCATTTTTAGGGTCTAGACCCTAGGGAAACGGGCCAGGGATAGGTCCAAAGTGAAAAAAATGTCATTTTCTGATCCAGAATGTTCGGAATACCCCTAAAACGTATGTTTCTTGGCTAATACGGCAATTTGATTTATTAGGGTCTCGACCCTAGGGAAATGGGTCAGGGGTAGGTCTAAAGTGGAAAAAATGTCATTTTCGGATTCAGAATGTTTGAAATACCCCTAAAACATGTGTTTCTTGGCTGATACAGCAATTTCATTTTTAGGGTCTAGATCCTAGGGAAACGGGTCAGGGGTAGGTCTAAAGTACAAAACAATGCCATTTTCTGACTCAGAATGTTTGAAATACCCCTAAAACATGTGTTTCTTGGCTGATACAGCAATTTCATTTTTAGGGTCTAGACCCTAGGGAAACGGGTCAGGGGTAGGTCTAAAGTGAAAAAAGTGTCATTTTCGCATTCAGGATGTTTGAAATACCCCTAAAACATGTGTTTCTTGGCCGATACAGCAATTTCATTATTTAGGGTCTAGACCCTAGGACCGTGAAGGGTCAAGGGAAATTCGGGGACGAAAACTAACTCCGTATTCGCATTCCCCGTGTCTGAAAACCCTATCAGCGACAAGTGAATTTCGTCTCCTTTCGCAATTTTCCCTTTGGAAACACGTTTTTCGTTTTGCGTGCCTGAGGGGATTCCCCGGGTGTTTTTGACCTACCCCCACTTCCCCCCCCTGGCCTGGTCCTGATCGGGGTCAGGTCACTTTTTGTGTCCACTGTCATTTTGTCGGAGGTTCGGGGCTACCTGTTGCCGCTGTCGGAATTAATTTCCGACGTCATAGGCCTAAGCTACAATACCGAACATTAACATTACGGCTTATGGAGAAACGCCACTTTTCGTGTTTTTCGGCTTTTGGAATTTCAGATTTGTCCGAAAGTTTAACATTGCGGGATAGGCGTGTGTCCTATCTAGGTATTTATAACAAACTTAGCCGAGTATATCGATGCAAACCGCATTCCATTGGCAAATGATACTGACCGCCTCCTCGCAAATCTTTCCACATTCGACCAATCGTTATCCGAGCCATAGCATCTTCGCTCCTATTGTGCCAACATACTTTGAACATTCAAATAGCGTTTCCTGTGGAGCAGAACAGGCGCTGAAGCAAGCGTCTTAGCGTACTGACATTTACTAGCACTGATGGATAAACTTATCACACCTAGGGTTCCTCTATTCATTATTACTCCTTCATTTTAAGTGATCAGTAAACACATACCTTTTCAGCAATGGCGGCGATTACGTTTCCAAGTTGAGCCAAAGACTTGTTGATGTTCTGCGTTTCAACAAGTCGGTCTCCAGCGGCTTGGCTTTCCTTCAGTCGCTCCGAACCGGCGAGATCGACGAGACTCAGAATTCCTTGCGTTTTCTCAGCGGTGACGGAGTTTTCGCCAACGATTTTCAGTTGGAAAATGGAGTGGGAGCGAGAGCTCCGCTCGTTGCAAGCCGTGGCAGCGACGGCGCGTTGCTTTTGCGCGGTGGCGAGGAGCCTGAAATTAAGATACGGAGCTCGCTAAAAAAAAAAATGACAGAGAAAGCCAAGTAAAAAAAAAGAGAGAAAAAACAGAAAATAGGAAAATCGGTGATAGTACCCACATCGGGGAACGCGCCACAGGGAACACTTCTCGCTCACTTCCGGGTGGGAGCAATTTAATATCTGTCCGATGTTGTTTATTTTTGTTGTTGGAGGCTAGCCCCCTTGCTAGCCGCCAGTGAGTTCAAATAATAAAGCTGATTTCTTCGATGTCCAGGGGGAGATTTTGCTTCTGATCTGAACAATTGTATCTTGGTATTTGATCTGTTTCAGTCCAAGAGGAGACGCTGGAGTGTTTCTTGCGCAGAGTCTTCAGTTTGGGTCCAATAATCCCAGCATTAGCCTCCGTGGCCCAACGCGGTTAAACACCGTATTTACTACCGGTAAAAGCGGGATCAAATCCAGGGGTTACGCGAACAAGTTGCGGAATTACCTGTAAACTTCACTTTCGCTCGTGACGTTCTCTTTCTTCGTGTTGGACACGTAGACCTCCTTCGAGTTGGGCCCAACCATACGGATTTCATGGTGGCCGCTGCTCGTTCCGTTACCAAGGAGATCTCTGATGGTTTCGTTGTAAATTTCAATGAACGATGCTTCAATTTCGTAAACCCAGCCCTATAATTGTAAAAAACGATCAATAAGTAGTTAATAATCGCCACTGACCTTCCACTCTAACGCTATCCTTGAGAGGCAAACGGAGGGATCCAGATGAAGAGGGGGACCGAACAACAGTTTTCGCGGACCTACCAGTTGGATTTCAACAACATCAACAAGCCCAAGCACGTCGAGTTGGGAAGATGTCTGGACAGCGGCTAACATGAGAGACAACTAGCGACTCTTCTTGGGTTGCTCTCTAGCGGTTCAGGAGGAACTAAGGTCTAAGGTAAGGACCTTCACTGGTGCGAATATAAGGGTACGAGTAAATTGTGGGAATCCCTTGGAATGTTATAGGTAAGGTCGGCTTTATAGCCCCAAACCTGCGTTCAAGGGCACGGGAAACTCCGATTGCCGCGGGAGCCCGATGCAACCCGCGGTCCCATTTTCCAGCAACCTCTTGGCAACTTTACAATCATATTTTACCCGGACACATAGCTCGTCGCAAATCCGGCTGAAACCGGAATATTTTTTGAGTTAAAGTTTTATTTGACGTTGATTAGATGTTCTTTACAGGGATAGGGAGATACTGATTCGTTTCTGAACTTTCTTTTTTTGCTGGACAAGTAGTTCACGGGGAATTCGGCCGAAACCGGAAATTTGGCAGAAGTGAAGCAGGAAGTTTTATCAGTACCGTCAAAATGGATTTCGCTTATAGAGGTATATCTGAACTTGGTTTTCTCAGATGATTAGCTATTTGGCCTTAATCTGTTTCCAAATTTCAATAGTAAAATGTTCAAGGAGTCTGGCGAGAACTGGATCTGGCGAAAACAAGACCCAATTGTCTGGATCAATATTACATTTTTGTAACCTTTGCTCTTGTTTGCATTCGCGTCAATTTACAAGGGGTCTTACCTGATCCTTGAGCTCTTGGCACTGCCTGAAGATCTGCCGGACAGTACGAGGGATCATTCCTTCGCTTTCGATCGTTTCGCCACCTTCCATCGTGTGTGTCTTTCCACTCCCGGTCTGGCCATAAGCGAAAACGGATACATTGTAGCCGTCTAAAGCAGACTAGAAAGGAAGAAGTGTAAAGGGCGACTCGTTCGTGAAGTTTCCGCAGAGTCTGTCGCTACTCAGATGTCCGAATTTGACCTTGTTGACTTTTCGAAACGTTCACATGCATTTTCTACACAGATTCTATTTTTGTGCTTCCCATGCGAAGCACTATGTGCTTTGTCCCACCCCATATGGGGTATATCTTGGACCAGACAAATCAGCATATCTTCAGTTTTCCGATTCCGCAATTTTATATCTATTATTCTATTGCTCGACCTTATGAACTTTACACTTTACGCACTTCCGTCTGATCGGGTCTCAAGTTCAACTCATATCTGATTTTCTTCATTTATCGGCTAGAATACTTCGGGCATCGTCGGTAATCTATTCACTGGGTTCCGTTTCTTCAAGTTGATTGTTACAGTAAAGTAATAAAGTACCACCTATATCATGTCAGCAAATAGTTTACAAGCAATGTGATTCCTTATTTTATTCTTCCATAAAAAGCACTTACCTGAACCAGCTGCGAGAGCTCCTCGAAAATATCCGACTGAGTGTGTCTGGGCCCGAACACCTTGTCGTAAGCAAAGTCATAGCGGCTCTTCTGGTTCCTCAACTTCCCAATGGCAGACTCGATCCGTCATCTAAAGCAACACAAAATCAATCAATCAATATTTACGTTTTTGTAGATACATGCTATCTGTTACCACGGTGACTGAATCTGCAATTAGTCGTGTTTGCAGTTACCATGGTATCTGAATATCAGGTACCACGGTAACTGCAAAAACGCCTTTTGACCGTGGTATTAGATACCATGGTATATGCGAAAACGCAACTAATCAATCAAATTTACTTCCAAAAGCTAGAAGAGTTGAAAAAAATAATGAAATAAATGTTAAAATGAAACAGCGTAAAAATTGGGTTTACGGATTGGCTGCAGGATACGGCAAAAAAATGAATGCTAGTGTTACTCTCGGACCGACGCACGGACGACGGGAGGGGGAATAGACTGTTCATCTGGGGACAAAACACTATCTTTGCCCCGATTTTTTTTTGAAAGGATACTTCAGCGGTCAATTAATTTAGGAACGCTCAGTTTAATGAGAGGCTCTTCATATGAAATTTTATGATCACCAAGAATGATTCTCGCTCCGATCAACCCGTCAACTTTACTAACCAAATAGCTTAAAGCTAGAAGAGGTCGTCGGAGACAGTTCAGGAATCATCAACAATTGATAACAGACAGCAACTTAACTAATACACTTTAAAGGAAACGATCTCAAACAACTGTGGGCATACAACTATTTCGAAACTGAGGTGACGAATAGGTAGGATACGTCAAAAACCGATTGCCAGTGTTCCTGTCGGATCATGCACAGATGAAAGGAGGGTAGGGGAAACAGACGCAAAAAAAAAGAGAAAAAATACAAAGGCCAAGGTTACAGGCTACAGTAGATGTAAGCTTCTTTGAAAAGTTAGTTAACAATACGAACACAGTATATTAGCTAAGTAGCACCTAAGAAATTGCTTTGACTGACTAGTATTTTGCTTTTATAACAGCGAATGGATGAAATGACACTGCTAAAAGTTACATAACTGGACTACCTCTACTGAAACAGTCACTACTGACAGTGTAGGTAGAAGTCACCGCCTGAACCGCATTTAACTATAAAATAAAATACTTAGAAAATATTATATTAAACTTATAAAATACTTACCTCTCATGGTGAGGACTATCTTTGTGGAATCCTCGAACTGCAAATGATTTATTTCAGTTGACTTCATCTTGTCACTCGGAATGACGGGCCGGACTCGGCAGAACACGCGAATGTTGCCCTAAAGCAAGAGAAAACAATAGTTAGATCTATTGCATAAAAAAGCCGACTAAGGGTCATCGCAATAAGAAGAAATACAATGCACGCAAAAAAAGAAGAACAACACCGCATCTGAAGAGACAAAACAATTTTCTCCGAGAGCCATACCTATCCGGAGGAACCTTTGGATTTAATAAATCTGAAGTCCCTATATGTGTATGAAAAGAATATAAGGTAAGGTAAGGTAGAAATTTACAGTAACAGAAATAGCAAGAACGTGCCAGACATACCAGTGGCATACAAAAAATATGAAAAGGATAAATAATGCCACAAATTGTCAAGCGGGTTTCGTTAGTGCTTGGCAGCGGTACTTTCTGTTTGCAAAAACACTAAATTATCAGTCCTCTAATTAAAACCGAGTGTTATTTTTTGTTGTAGAGGACAGAGGTACCTTTTGGCTGAAGGGCACCTCTCAGTGTGAGTTGAGGTTTTCTGTTTCAGCTTTTGTTGCGTTTTTCCTGGACTCGTTTTTCAACTAACAATAATGTTTGGAATACTTTTCACTGGTTTTTCTTTTACGTAAGTTTGGTTATTGTAAAAAGAAGTCAAAGTAAGAAAGAAACAATAGGTGCCACACTTGTGTCACCGAGCGGAGGGATTACTTTATAGTGCAAAACGGATACGTCAGCTGAATTTTATTTGAGCTATATTTCGGCCCTTCTTGGCAAGGGTCCTCATCAGGCTCAAAGCCGCTCAAGTTGGAAAAACAAACTCGTGGAAAAAACAAACAAAGATTCTAGCTTAGCGTAAAATATTAGACTTAGTGAATTCCTTTGCGAGAGTTGGATCGTTTGGTGGGAAATTTTGATGGCTCCGTCGACATAGTGGAATAATGACTGCGCGTTTCACGCTTTCTGGCTGGTATGAATCGTAAGGCAGATACTTGTCGTTGTGAGTGGGTTTCCTATGGAGGGATTACAAAAAAAAAAATATACTTTTTTTTACGGTCCTTATATGTTAATCGAGTAAGCCCTTACCTTCAAATCTTGCACTTGACAATGGAGTTTCCGCCTTGCGACCTCCCCAGTCCTTAGCTTAGTCAGCAGATCGACGGTCTGCTCTTCCAGCTTAGCTTTTGCTTCGGAAAGGCATCTCGTAATCGCCCGCTCAGCTTCCAATTCTGCCTGAAGCGCATTAATGCGGGCCTCGGATGTAGAGTTTGCGGTTGCCAGGTCAGCAACGGTTCTCTAAATACCATAACGGGATTAGCAAACAAATGCGAAAATAACTGAGGACACAGAATATCGATCAACCTTCCAGTCAATTGGTTAGGAGAATCGTTTTTATCCCAATATTCCCGACCCCCCCCCACCTCCCTCCCTAAAAATGCCGAGGCACAAAGCATGCTTTCGAACTTGCCCTCAATCTTGTCCTGAAGAGTTTCACCAAATATCTCAAACCTTTCATACCAGAGACGGGAAGACGAGTTTACGATTCCATACTTCATAGATATTCTTCACTTTCTGATCTCAAATATTGCTTAGCTTCGACTTCAATTCAATTTAATTTAGTTTATTCATTAAAAATCTTGAAACGGCGTCAAGCCGACTAGTTGATTTTACGTCAACAACATATATGCTAAAATTATAATATCTGAAACTGCATAATATATATCGAACTAAATCACATGTCACGCTAGGCTATGGCCTATAACTGTCCATTTGTCTGTCAGGTCACATAACTTGTCAATAAAATTACAATGATTAATATCACTTAATCTTAGTGTCAAAATTCAGAATATTTACAATTGACAACAATTAACCAAATTATAAATGACCTTAAAATCCAAGGGAAAATATTAGGAATCAACTGTAAATCCATTGTTAAAAACTTGACAAAAGAAGGGACAAAACTATTTAGGTACCGGGTGTGGGAACGACTTCTGGTGCAAACGAACTAAAAGAAATTTAGTCGAGCCATGATTAAAGTTCAAAATCACTGAAAAATTCATCTACTTTAATAAACTGCTGGTCTATCTCGCCCCTCAAAACACAGACATCCAGAAATAGCACTAGCTGGTTGCCACGATCGTACAGTTTCGCTAAAGTGTTGTTCAAATTAGTGTAGGCTAACAAGCTACATCAGAACCAACTACCCGAAGAAACAGAAAATTGCTCGTCACTGAGCCAGTTCAAGAAAGAAATTGACAAAAAGTTCACTATTCAAAAGTATAACCTCACATATTTAAAAAGAATTTTCTAGAGGCTTTTTTACCTTACTATTTTTGCAGTACAATAATACACGCGCCAGTTTGTACTGCAAGCAGAAGACGGGCGTAACTAAGAGCAATAGAAATTGATCCTAATCTCTCCTATGAAGCTCTAATCAAATCGTCATCTTCTTGGGTTGCTCCACCTAGTCAAGAAACGATGACATGGATAATCCTAATGCAGCTTACTGCAGCTTGAACAACGCTTGATAAGACCAAGAACAAATAATCTGACAGAACCTCCGTCTCCCTATGCCTGTAATATGATCAGGCTGAGTCGAATATTTCTCAATACCCTGTCCTGATACGAACGAGCGGAGGTTACTAGCTTCGCGCCACAGCACGTTCCTTTACCTCTACAAATAGCTAAATCGCTGTGAACCGCCCTTGACGAAAAGTATAAGTCAAAGCTGATTGGTTCTATGGACGCGCTCCAAAGCGGGTCAGAGCGCAGAGCACGCCTCCTGCCAACGTCCTTCACTACTTCTTGTTCGACGAGCAACGGCGAAGACGGAAGAGGAGTAAACGGGTATCAACATCAGCTGAAAGTCAGAGTAAATACCTCTAGGTCTGCATGCAAAGTGAAGTTCTATATGTTTACTTGTTCTTGATGAGACCGAACCGAAAAAATTGCTGGTGGGCTCTCTTCGTGTCAACTACGTACTCTCATTACCACAGAAGGTCTATGAATTCTCTGACACATATTAACAAAACGCTATTCGTGGAAAGATCATTAGTCCTTCACAAAAATACGATCAGCCGGACTGGGCTTTAATTTCGGGACTTCGACCCCATTACAAAGACGTCGTGGATGGAAGATGTAATCTGAAGAAAGGCAAACTTTTAAAAAGTGAACCCCGATCTAAGGAATTTCTGCATTAGTACCGACCGAACCAAATAGGACTGTAAAAGAAAAGGGAAATGTCTGCGGGAGCGGGGGGGGGGGGGGGACGATATCTTGTACATACCTTCAAGTTCGCCAATTCGTGGCTCTGTGCTTCGAAGTCCTGCGAGAGGGAATTGTACTGTCGTTCCTTCTGGCTAAGCTGGAATTCAAGGTCACCAATGCGACTGTTCAAGCTGGCTTTAAGAGATCCGCACTCCAATTTTGATTCCCTAAAAGAAAAGCATCACTTAGAACCAAAAGCACCAGGCACTAATGTGAGTGAACTTCGCAAACGTACGGCTAGTACATGCAGCCAAAGGTCTATAGCTCCCACTACTTAGGTTCCTCAAGCCTATCCGGAGAACCGGAAAACAGAAGACAAAAGATTCCTGCCAGATTTTTCTGAAAGAACATGATAGGTTCAAGTTTCACTGATATACGTACATTTCATAAAATACATACCATTCACTGCAGTAAGGGAACCTCGACAAGAAGAAGGCAAAGAAAATTTCAATCTAAAGATCCAGTTTCAATTCTAAATAAAAAGTTGACAAATTTTTCCAAAAAAAGCTTCGAAATCCCTCGAAACCTACAACCTATACCCATTTTTCACAAGGGAATAATGTATAACTACGAATCTCTGTGAAGTGATTGGTCCAATTAGCCCGCGGCACGACATTTCGCCGGAAACAGAAAAATGCGTTCCAGCCTCGACGCCAAGAAGCCGGGATCCGTGATGTCATGCGTAGTAACTACGGCAAGTAGGGTGGAACACGCTCTAAATCGACCAAAAATAGTACCTCAACTTGTTGTGCGTTTCATCTAATTCCTTCTGTAGGTTCTGTGAAAACTGCTCTTTCTGGGTACAGTCCGACTCCAAGTACGTGTTCTTACTTTCCAACAGCTTGACTCGTTCTTCAAGCACTTGCTTGTTACTCTCAGAATCGGTAAATTTAGCTTCGAGGCTCTCCAGACGACCCTTTAAGTCCCATTTTGGTGGAGCCTTGCCCGGAACGGCACCACTGGTTGACGTTGCTGGAATATAACAATGCATAAAGAACAAAACTACAACTTACTGGATTTTCAAAACAGAGATTCCCGACTTGACCTCGTAAACAGTGAATCCGTACCCGCTATAAATATTGTAGCCTATACAAAACGGCAAACGCAACGGAATCAACAATATTCGGAAACCGAACGAAATCCCAATGACAAGAAATAAAAGCAGTAGGAAATTTCATTTTTTTTTGTGTCAAACTAGAAAGGAAACCACCTTGGAGTATTTCGAAGAAAACAATTCTTAATGCTGCAAACTTGAAAAGCAAAACTCGACACCTTCCGAATTTTCCCGGATCCAGGGATATCTCCGTATCGCCACGGGCCCATGATGTGCTGTTAAGAATTACTCATAAGGGCCTTTTAATATCATGATGTCCCAGCGATCTTCTCCCCCCCATCATAAGTTTACCAAATTCCGCAAGACGACGCACAGTTACGACACAAAGTAGATGGGGAACTGCGTGAATAGACATATTCGCGGAAGTCATAAGCAGACTTCGGTACGTCATTCCATTTGACCCGAGGAAGGTGCCCTTTAGCATATGTTAAACAGTTGACAAAGGTAACCCTAAATCAGGGGGAAAAGGTTGCTGTCTTAAAGAACAGGCAGTGCAAAATCCTTGTGAATAGCCAATTATCGACAACTTATTGGTACCCCTGCTTCCATCGTAGTTCAGTTTTTGATAGAAATTTTGTTCTCCGTTGGCTTGGCCGGCTTTGAAACACCGTAAGTTTTCGACTTCGGCGATCATTGCCCGGTAGCCGTTTCATCCAGCTTGCAGGTAAACTTCGAACTTGCTAGTTCATCAAGTTCGACGATCAAAGTTTGAAGGAAATGATGAAAGTTAGACCAAAGGATTGGTGCTGAAACACAAGATCAGGTATAGTGCCCAAACGCTAAGTTTAGTTTTTGCCGAGTAAATGTTGACCAGCCACGGCAACAAAGGAACGGAGACGCCGGGCCATGGTGTTTAAAAAGAGACCTTCAAATTAGAATTGAAGCTAACATCAAATTTCGACAAAAATCACAGCTAGTGTGTTTCCAAAAATTATGCCTTATGTTCCTTTCCTCCACCCATTACAGCAATTACACCATGGGCTATGCCCTGATTCTACCGGAAAACAACGCTGGTATTACCTGGTGACAAAATAAATTTCTGCTAAAACCACGGGCGAAAACCCCAACTATTGTTCCTAGATGTCAGAGAACTGTGTATGCGGAAGGGGGCGGTGCCTACGAGATATTCCTGTACTGATTTATACACTTTCCAGGTACAACGAAGAACAAAAGAAAAAAGATAATCAGGTAAAAAGATAAAAAGGAGGTGACAAAAGAAGACTATAAGACAGTGGAAAGAAAGAACGGTGCTACCTTCCGATTTGATTCTTGATCCTGATCTTGATGTCGTCAATGTTCTGTTAGCTGAAACGAAAAAAAAAATACAGACAGAAAAAATGTATATGAGATCTGTATAGAGATATTCGTGGGGTGCTCAAGGTTATTATCATTTACAATTAGAGCTGTACAAAAATTTCCGCTGCTCATAGCTGCGTTCGAGTGCAAACGAAAACAAACAAACAAAAGAAAAATGCCTTCAACATAAATAATCATAGGGTGAACTTGGGAAAGTCTGGCCATTTACTATGTTTTTTTTCTTAAAAAGCATGACGGGAGATTTGCTGTTGGGTGTCGGACTCGACTGAGAGTATCTCTAGGCCAGTTGACATTCTTGCGAATATTTTGCATATCTTGGTTTCTTGATAACTTCACTCAGTTGAGTTCCGTGGTCCTTCTAACTAGGATACCTCAGGATGGCCGGATTTACCCTAAATTTGGGGTAAATACGGGCACCCCATCTATCTTTTTTATTTTTGAAGATAAAATCGTGATCAAAAATGTAAATAAGAAAATTTTAAACATGATGAACACTACGTCTACAAGCGTTGATCGGACTTGCACTCATTTGCGCTTGGCAACGATCGTCTTGTACGCATTGATTCGTCGGCGAATTACCTGAACTTCAAAAGACCTCAATCCAGTCAGCTTTAACGGCTTAATTTTTAACCAGCTTTAATTTCAACTTCAGCTGGAATTTCTTGGTTTCTTCCAACTTTTTCTATTTCAAAAGATACTTCGCCTTCAAATGATTTATTGTTTCATTATCAATCAATATTGTCATTTTCTTTGGTTTGGTCACATTTTTTGTTTTGTTTTTTTACACCAAAAGCTATAGTTCCCCCCCTTGTCCTCGATTAGTTTTTTAGAAGTACCTCGGCATCGGATAAATTTTCCAGATGAATATTTAGAAAGAGGCCACAGTAAACATATTAACGAAGAATTTCTTATGGACTACCCTTTTTTTTAGTACAGTAGGTTAAACTGAAGTCCTTTCCAATAATTAGCTGTTGCAAAGATTAGCAAGAGCAAGAAATTTGAAATGCTTGGATTGGCTATTACAAAACCGAATTTTTTCAAAAAAATAATAGGCTATTTCAGCTTTTGGTAAACAAAAAAATATCTTGTTTGGGGGAAGTCCAGCCAGTGGCCGAGGGAAAAGTACGGCCGGCCGTACTTACCCAAAACAGGTCTTTTGGGGGGTAAGTCCGGCCATCCATCTAAGTCAAGCAGCTATGAAGAGTAAAATGTGAAAATATTCTGGGGAACTCGTCAATCACCCGGGATTCTAAGTACACTTCCAAAACAGCTATAACTGATCGCATCTCCGAGAAAAACTGACTTGAGTGAAGTCCCCAACCCTGGAACCATAAAAATGGGCATCCTCGAATTTTCAACCTGCTATAACTCCGCGAGTTAAATATATCGGTGGGAATCTTCGATACTGTTCCCAAGTGCTACCCTTAAGGTTCAAAAGAGGCTGGTCAGCCCCAGTAAATACCCCAAAACATAGACGGGGGGTGAAATGGCCGGACTTACCCCGTGGCCAGACTTTCCCGAGTTCACCCTACTCTAAGTATGGAAGTAAAAAACAACTGAGAAATAATCAAGACTACTCTGGCTGATCCAAGAGAGATGTTCTAAAACCCTAGCTGGATTACTTCTCAATGCTGCTAAGTGGTAGTTCAATTGGTTTTGGGGCAGAGGCTACACTACTTGTTGGCTGACTGACCTGCCAATGTTGGAATTAATTGGCCGATTAAAAACAAAACATAATTTAAGACCATAACAAGAATGGAAAAAAAGTCTCTTCTTTTCATCAAACTCAAGAAAATGAACTGGACTTAATTACCAGCATACTAATTAAAAATCAATTACCAGCATACTAACCTGTTGAAGTCCCTGCTGAAGGTTTGTTCGTAGATACTAATGGTTTCTTGGCAGCCAAGTTTTCAGTAGACTTTGCCCTCATCGACAAATTGGCAGATGACTTTGCACGTCGTAATGTATTCATGGGGGGAGGCTGTGCTTCAAACGTTGGAGGAGCTAAAATGTAAAACCAAAAATCAGCTTTTTACTAACAATTGTTTCTTCACACTGAAATTTGTCTTTTAACTTGCGAAGAGAATTTGTATGGTTTTACGTCCAACATGCATAGAAGGCCTTTTGATCAGGAATGGCCAACGAAGTTAACCCTCAGCGCATGTTATGCTACTTCTGAATAAACACAACGTTTCTTGAAGAACCCATGATTTTGTACATGTTGACGACACAAAACACGTGAAGAAAAATAAAGAAACACAAGTCAATACTTAAATCAGGGTACTTAAAATATGGCGTCTTGACATCTTTCTAAAGTCAAGAAGTCTGAAAACCTAAAACACTTAAAAAGGAACTGTTTACAGGTTTGTTCCTTCCCCAGCGTTGGCACAGAAGACTGCCAAGAAGATTGACAGCCTGAAGAATCCATTTTTGTATATTATATTCTTCTTTCTTAGTTCTCTCTACTAGGAGCAAGACCTCACTGTTTGGATGACTTGCCCCCAACCACGCATTGCAAACCCGGCCGAGAGCAAAGAAATCAGGAGATCGACACCTGCGCTACGCGAACCCTAATCGGTTTGCATGCGAAAGTTTGCTTTTTTTTTATCTTTTATACATAATAGAGAGAGCTAACTTTGGTAATGCCTCAGAAAAACTGTAATGAAAAAAAAACTAAGTGATGACTGTCACAACACAACAGTAGGGCACCAGATATTTTGGAGAATTTCCCTGCTTAAGGGGAATCTCCTACACAGGTGAAAAAGAATCCCCTGTAGAGGAGGTGAGGGGGGGGACAGGGGGGGATAAGTGGGATGAATTTTATGGCATATTCTAGTAAAGTAGACCTAAAAAACTGTCTCCAGGTCCATCACCCTCCCCCACCCCCACCCAACTCTTCTAATCCTAAATAACATGGAAAATAACCAAAAACTAGTATTTATATGTATTTCCCTTGTATCCAAAAAAACTTTCGAGTCCAGTCTGCATGACTGCTGTACTTGTAGCACTATTTAACACAATGCCTTACAATTTTGCTGATTTCTTCTTTTCTTGTTGGAGTTTACAAGCACTTTACTTTTTCAGGTGCTTTCACCTACGGTAGAGAAAGCCTTGATACCGGAGAAATCATTTGTTCAATAAATGCCATTTGAGTGGAAGGGATCCCCTGGACAGCTGGTATTCCTAGATAAATTCCCTTTCTATTTAGTTAATTCAGTCCAGGGGTTACTCAATTTGGGTGTAATTGTTATTTATTGGCCAAATGATTTCTCTGGTATCAAGGATTTCTCTATGGTAGGTGAAAGCACCTGAAAAAGAAAAGTGCTTATAAACTCCAACCAGAAAAGAAGAAATCAGCAAAATAGTAAGGCATTGTGTTCAGTAGTGCTACAAGTACAGCAGTCATGCAGATTGCACCCAAAAGCTTTTCTGGAAACAACAGAAATAGCCTACATATAACACTATTTTTTTGGTTATTTTCCATGTTATTTAAGATTAGAAGAGTTGGGTGAGGGGTGGGGGAGGGTGAGGGACCTGTAGACAGTTTTTTAGGTCTACTTTACTAGACTAGAATATGCCATAAAATTTGACCCACTTGTCCCCCCCCCCTCATCTCCTCTACAGAGGATTCTTTTTCACCTGTGTAGGAGATTCCCCTAAAGCAGGGGAATTCTCCAAAATATCTGGTGCTCAACTGCACAATGACATAACTACTGTCTTCCACACAGTTTTCAGGCCATCCTATCCAACTTTTCTTTGGAGATATGTTGAATTTCCTTTTTTTCTACTCTACTATTGCCTAGATTTTTTTTGTCCAGGTTATAAATCCTTAATTTGCTCTGGACCTGGATTTGCAGTCAGAATATACTCATACATAGGCTACACACAACCTAGTCCTTCTTCTGATGAAAAGCCAAAAGGAATGACCTGCACAAAATTTGCATGAATGAGCAGGCACAATGGTTAGTCACTTCTCTAAGACTTACCTGGTTTAGTGCTACCATTCAACAAAGGTTTTATCCGTTTACTTTCTGGCATCTGAGCAATTGCTGAACCAGGGTCAACCTGGGCTTCCCTCTTCATGCCAACAGTAGGGGTTCTCAGCTTAGATAGCCCCAATGGTAGCTTGCTCCCTGAATCTGTCATAAAACTCGTATTCTGATTAAATACCCAACGATTCAAAAAGTTATTTTTGTTTATATTTTTTGGTCCTTTTTGCGTCGAGTTCAAATTCAAATTTAAACAAAAACGCGCGAAAGAGTGTGTGCTCGTCATGGTCTAAAATTGATCATCCATAATGTACAAGTACTAGCTTGGAAAAAATTTGTTTTATTTGACAGGCATAATGAAAGTACCAGAAAAGTACTCAAGCATGAGTAAATTCTTATGACTAAACAGAACTTTTTTTTATGGTAGGTATTCAGCCGTCTCAGGCCTCAGCAGATGATGACGGATTTTATTTTCAAGATCTGTCAACGTTTCTGGTGGGAAACTTTAAAGCCGCAGTTTCATGCTGGTTTTAGTCTTCAATATCCAATTCCTGCTACTGAACAGACTAAATTAAAGTAGAGGTATGCTTCTTTTAATATTGTTTGAATTGAGATCTTTTGCTGTACAGGAGAGGTACCCAACAGTCTAGTGCACTAGCCCCTTTTCAGGCATGGTGCTCAAACGTCTAGCACCATGCCTGGGGCCCTGGCTGGGTGCTAGACAAAGCACTGTACCTTGGATTTCATGTAGGGTGCGTGGATTTCAGTATACAGTGCATGCATGAAAAACACAGTTTCTGTTATCACAACTGAGAACCGGCTCGGACAGGGCTGAAATTACTACCATGAATTAGAGAAATCAAAGACAATCCTATCATTTTTTTCATAACAAAAACAAAAGGACGCGACTGATGATGGAGATGAAAAACCTCATTTCCTTTTCTGTATAGTCAAGGGTTTTTCATATAGAGTGTCCTGTGCCTCAGCTTTTTCTACCTAGCAGCCAACCAGATTATTGGCTCCTTGGGCCTGCCTGGGGCAGACTACATGGAAATAGATAGGGTGCTGTCAGATTTTTTATCTCCATCATCAGTCGCGTCCTTTTGTTTTTGTTATGAAAAATATGATAGGATTGTCTTTGAATTCTCTAATTCATGGTGTTAATTTCAGCCCTCTCCGAGCTGGTGCACAATTGTGATGACAGAAACTGTGTTTTTCATGCATGCACTGTGTACTGAAGTCCATGCACCATACATGAAATCCAAGGTACAGTGCTTGAACGTCCAGCCCCCAGGCATGGTGCTAGACGTTTGGGCACCATGCCTGAAAAGGGGCTAGTGTACTAGACTGGTACCCAACCTCAGACAAGATTTCAAATTTCCAGAGAAATCTTTTTTTAGTGAGATATATCTTTCCAAAAAACATGACAAAAATACTAGAGTGAAGCTAATAGAATGGTTTACATGTCGGGGATATAAATTTTACTTCAATATTTCCAGTTAAATATAATTTTCCTTTCAAACAGTTTCACCCATTTTTACATGATGAGGTCAGATTGCTTGCAAAGTGATGAAAAAGATAGAGGTAATAAGGCTAATAACCAGAAAATCCCTTTTTAAACCAGGTTCAAAACAAAGAAAAGACAAATAATTGTAATATTTTGGTTTCAGATTTTGTTTCTTGACTGTCAGGATAGCACTGAACTTTCATTTTAACATTTTCACTGCAAAATTCGAGGTTGCGTAAAAACGAGGTCACATACCCCTCCTGTAATAGAATTCAACCTACTTTATTAGAATTCAACTAATTAATGCTTGATTAAAGCAGTTCTTATTGAATGACTTTGACCTGTTGCATTGTTGGCTGTGTCTGCGGCTGTGTCTTTGGCCTTATTCTGCCATGACCGTGGGCTAGCTAGGATAATTGCCATTTTAACTCTGGGCCATCCCTAGCTCTTGTAGATTTTCTTAGATGCAGGAGGTAGGGTAGCCACAAAAATGCTGTTGGCAGTGTAGCGAATTTGCCGATTTTCTGTAATGAAAGCATGAATTTCTGTGAATTTTCCTTATCTGTTTTTCAGTTTTAACTATCTAAAATATCTTCAAAAAATATTTAAAAAATACCATTTTTTTCAGGACAAAATTGTCTATTTTGTAAGGCCATCAGTAAGATGTCATAGCTATTTTATATTATTTCTTAATATTCATTGTAAATTTAGATGTAAAAAAATAGCAACTGAACTTGCATACAAAAATGTATTGATACTAAGGAGGTAAAACTCAGCAGCCAGTGGCAGCAATCTGTCAATTGGACTATTCACTTGATTAGGCCTACCATATTCATATTTTCTCATCCAACTCACTTGCTGGGGTGCCCCGTGCACTCAAAACCAGCTCAAAACCACCCCAGTTTCATAGAATTTCACTGAAGCACATAGCCCTTAGATGGCCACCATCCCAGATGGCTGCCCAAGACAATGGCTGCCCACAGGCATTTCATAATGCAAATTACTGTTTTATAAAGAAGATTTAAGATGCTCAGAGGCAAGATAGGAGAGGTGATTTTGGCCTCAAATCAAAGCTAAAAGATAGGAGAATCACATTCTGACCTTCAAAAGCTCTGGTTTGATTTTTTTTTTTTTTTTAGTGGCTACCCTAAAGGAGGTAGTATGTATGTGACCTTGTTTTTACACAACCTCGAACTTTGCGTTGAAATGTTAAAAATGAAATTTCCATGCTGTCCTAACAGTCAAGAGGCAAAATCTGATTTTTTTTTCAACAATTAGAAGTCCAAAAATGTTAGAATTATCTGCCTTTTCTTTGTTTTGAACCTGCTTTAAAAAGGATTTTCTGGTTATTAATATTAACTTCAGTAACTTTTTCATCACTTTGTAAATCACAGCAAGCAATTGAAGCTCAGGTTAAAATGAGGTGATAATGTTTGAAAATAAAAATATGTTCAACTAGAAATATTGAAGTAAAACTTATTTCCCCAAATATGTAAACCATTCTATTAGCTTCAGTCTAGTATGTTTGTCATACTTTTTTGGTTCCTTTTTAAGTTAGACATGATTTTTTGAAGGAAAGACTTTCCTTTCAGCCCTGTGTGAACAGGCTATAAATATTGATGTAGTAGCTCTCGTTCACCGTGCTTCGTACAGCTGCGAAGCACCATGTTTTGAGAAGTGGTCTTGTTACAGTGGCCCCTTTTACCTAGTTCCAGGATTCTAAAAAAAAATCACAAGGTATATGAAATTATAGCTCTTAAGAAGAACTATTTATTGCTGCAATGAATAGACCAGACGCAGCAGTAAGTAACTAGTATTTAATGTTGACTTAGGAAGTGCTGTATACTAGTAGACCTCTGGGGAATAAGGGGTAATGTATGAGTACCCTTCTGACCCCTGGAGGCATGCCGCCCCATTTGAGCATGGGCATCAAAAAAGGGCTTATTGTACTAGACTAGTCAGAGATGGACTTCAGTTAGAAATATTTATCACTTCAAGATCTAGCGCTTGTCTAGCTTTAGGTGGGTCATACGTCTTTGAAGTCTTGAATCGTGTATGGAGCTTTGGCTAGTTACAATGGGCGGTTCCTATACTTTTACCTTTAACTCTGAGAAGCAATTCTGTAGTGTTTTTGAAAATTATTCAGTATGGTAATTATATTTAACGAATAACTTCTTCTTATCGTGGAAAAGTAGGATTGAAGGGGATTCTCATAATTAGGTAAAAAATATTACCTGTGAGGGGAATCTTAGAGGGGCAGAGATGTAACATTTTGGATATTTTTTCTCAGACTACTATACCATCTCCATAAACTATAGTTATTTATTTATTTATTTGTGACCCGTTTTTTGGATAACAGCGGAGTATGAGTAAATACACAAAGGAAAATACACTTATTAAAGCACTAAACAAGACAATGTAAATAAACATGACTACATTCTTTTCATATAATTTAACAACACACTAAATAGACCTACAGAATTTTACACAATGACAAGCACATTAAACGGGTTCAGGATTGAAAAACTGGCCAATAATTTCGTGGGCTGACAAGGCAGGATGGAGGGTAAATAAATTTGAATGTGAACGAAGGAGTGTATTGATACTATCCTGGACATTAAAATTCGAAACCAATTTACGATTACGGAAGGATTTTGGAAGATACATCAGAAATTTACAGCTTCTCAAATTTTTCACATCTTTTTTCCTTAGGATATGGTAAATTCCGGAACAGTTGTAAATATATGGGCCGCAAAAAGCACTATACAACCTTCCGAGCGCATTGCGTGAATATTTTCCTCTATTTGGGACCAAACGCCCGTAACCAAATCTAATGGAATTTGATACACTTTTTAGAACAGAGGAGCAAGTTAAAGATAATGTGGATTTGAAGGTAATTCCGAGCGATTTCAGCGACTCGGACGATAAAATAGAAAAAGAACCAATTGCAACAGAAGGGCGCTCAGAGGTTGTTGTACGACCGAAACAAAGATATTCACATTTTGAAAGATTTATCTCAAGTCCAATGTCCGAGAGTTTGTTTGCTAAAATTTTCATATTTTTAGAAAGAATAGATTTTGTACGGCTGACTAGGATTATTAGTTGATTACTGCAGCATCTGCCTGCAGCACCCTTCTTGGAGAAAACCTCCAAAACACATTGAAAACATGCACATCCGAGAATCATCCGAGTTTATTTTTTTAGCCTACTTAAGTCCATAAGAGCTTAGAAGGTAAGCCAGTAATGTAAACAGTATACTTTGCTAACTAAACAAACTAGGATTTCATTTTGACCTTGAAATTGTCGTATAGTGGTACCCCTCTGAGGAATAAGGGGAAACCATACATATGAGTACCATGCTCACCCAGCTCACCCCTGCCAGCGTGCCCTACCGTTTTAGCAAAAAAATTTGATAGATCTGCCGACCATGTATGGTGGTCCCCAAGTATGTATTGAGTGTATGTTAAACCTTCGGTTAATCGGCCATTGCGAAGGCTCATTGGGAATATGATGAATATTCGTTCCTAATGGCTGTCTTTCTTTCCCACTCTCAAATTCTCATATACAGGGAATCTCTTGGACCATTAGGATATTCTCTTCAAGAACCTTCACAAAAAGGAATTTATCTTTCGTTGCCCAGAACCTCCACGTTTCTGCCCTTGACCATTTTTCCGCATTCCATCTAGGAAGAAGATTTTTTTAGGCCTGATTAGTCCCTTTTCTTTTTTCTATGTTTGTTTTTTTATCTTTGTATTTACTCCATTGTTGAAAGCTCAGTGTGACTTTTTCCTTTTCTTTCTCTGCACTGCTGTATTCCCTTTTCTGGTGAAGTGCACAAGTAGAGAGAGTTTCGTCATAGTCGTCACCAAACTACTTGAAAAATATTACCTCCTAGCCTAGGTACCAACGGATGGATTTGAACATAATTGGATGTGTCAGATGCTCGAAGTATGAGCTGTGAGATGATGCTATTATCCTGGTCAATGGGCCCTTCCTTCAGCTTTGTAGCTTCTTTCACATTTCGGGCCATTCTAAAATGGTGAAACACTTTTACGAAACTTGTTAAGGTGTAGAAATCCCCGGCGGAATGACACAAGCCGAGATTTTTTGTGTCATTTTCGTAGCCTAGTTTTGGAAAAAAATAACCATTAACTATTTACTGTGTAGGAATGTTCCAGTATTTAAAAATAGTTGAATAGGCTTACTGTAAAACTATGCTCTGCTTTTAACCTATTATCCGCGGCTTTGGCTGTTTTAAGCCTTTTTGAGCCCACTGCTGACTTCTATCAATAACACAGAAAAGTTCAGATAACCGGTTTTACGCATCATATGCGAACACTCGTCGAGAGGATGGAGAGAGGTGTATGGGTAACAGTGAAAATCATTAAGGTGTCATTAGCAGGTTTAGAATATAACATATGAAATTAGGGTCCGTGGGTGTAAGAAATAATGGAGCAATTACGGAAGTAGGCTGCATTGGCATTATAAGTATAACGGGTCCTTTAAGCTCTCCCAGAGTTTTTATGGCACTTGCCTTCCGGCCAAGTGCCATATACCGATCACTTTTCCGTCGGTCGGTCTGTCGGTCGGTCGGTCAGTCCGGTGATCGCGAGTTAGGGTACTTCCAGATATGCTAGGACGATGAAACTTGGCAGGCGTATTAGGGGCCCGACCAAACTAACTTGGAAATCGTCACTTGCCCGATCCGACCATCGTGGGGGGAGGGAGGGGAGCCGGAATCCGGAATTTAGTGACATGCATAACTTTCGAACGGGTAATCGGATCTTAATGAAACTTGATATTTGGAAAGACACCATGTCTCACATGTCCCAACTCAAGTCCGGACCGAATCCGATGAATGTGGGGGGGGGGGGTCGCAGGGGTGAACCGGAAATCATGTTAAACGCATAGAGTGGAGCGATCGGGATGGAACTTGGTGGGAGGAACAAGCACAACCCCTAGGTACATTATTGACAGAACCGGACCGGATTCGTGCACTGGGGGGGAGTTGGAGGGAGGTTCCGGAATTCCGGTCATACGGAGTTAAGATACTTCCAGGTGGGCTAGGACGATGAAACTTGGCAGGCAAATCAGGGACACGACCAGATTAACCTGGAAACAGTCAGCTTCCCGATCCGACCATCGTGGGGGGAGTGGAGGGAGGGGGAATCCGGACTCTTGAGGTATGTATAACTTCTCAACGGGTGATCGGATCATAATGAAACTTGATATGTAGAAAGACCACATGTCTCGGATGTCCCATTTCAAGTCCGGACCGGATCCGATGAAGTTGGTGGGGGTCGGAGGGGGGGGGTCCGGAAACCTTGTGACATGCTTGGAGTGGAGCGATCGGAATGAAACTTGGTGGAAAGAACAAGCGCAAGCCCTATGTAGATCAGTGACAGAACCGGACCGGATTCGGGTATTGTGGGGGAGTTAGGGGGGGGGGGTCCGGAATTCCGGTGATCGCAAGTTAAGGTACTTCCAGACATGCTAGGACGATGAAACTTGGCTTGAAAATTAGAGACTTGACATGATTGGCTAAGAAATAGTTAGTTCCCAGATCCGACCATGCCTTAAAGTACTAATGCTAACCGCAAAGTACAAAAAATACTTTTAAGCACTATATACATTTTCGTTATCCCTTTGAGCCCATGATCATTTTTGCCTCAAGGGTTTTGCTTACAACTGAATTCCTTAAAGTACAAACAATACTTTTGAATAAAATATACATTTTCGTGCTCCTGGTGATCATCTTTTTTGCTTCAAGAGTTTTGATTACAGATGATTTTCTAGCGCCCTTAAAGTGCGCACAGCCAAATGAATTGCCAAACGTTACAGTCTCGTGATTTCCAAGGACCCATGATCATTCTTATCTCAAGGGTTTTGCTTACAAATGCTCAAAAGAAACCCACGAATTGACGAATTCCTACTTTCATCCTCTGACCCAGCCTTGCAAGTGCCATATGAGCTTCCAGCTCTTGTTTTTTTGTTTGGTTTATGAGACGCTGCTCAACAAGAAAGATTTGAAATTTTAAAAGATGAGACAGACAAAATAAAAGTGGATAACGAAATAAAGGGTTTTCAATAATCTGAATTTAGGCCTACGGTTCTACAGCCACACTAAAGGTTTTTCGTTTGTGAAGGGTGTAGCATCTTTTACTTAGTGAAAACTTAGTGAAACAAATTGTGCTTAAACCCTCCTTCTTTTTTTTTCGTAACCTAACCATGAAGTAGGATGATTACAACTCATGGCATTCCACCTATGTAATCAACCCTGCTGTTTCGCTTATCAGCTATTCCATCATAATGTTATATTGATCTAGTGTACTATCATAAAACCCAATTTTCAGATAATCTCTCATTGATACTAGCCGTAAATTATTTTTTTTTCTGATCTTAGTTGTCATGCTTGTTTTTTCTTACATGGAATAGCCCGTTGCGTTGCGGGAACGCGGTTGTAGCCAAGGATTAAAGATAGGCTACTTCTTTGAGGTAAGTCAAAACAGATTCCGACTCTGAGTTGCGTGGACTGCAGACCTCGGGACATAACGTAGGATATAGTCTCTTTGACCCTTACGAGAAATTTGGGGAATCTATCTCTGTAAAAGAATGGAGCGCAAAGACTGTGTTCTTCTGTTTTATCCTGTATACTACAAACCCCGACATCTGACACTTTTTTGTTTATCGTTTCTCGAAACATTTGATGGACAGGTGGATATGGATATCGCTTTTATTCTTTTCGAACTATCATGGTAAAAGCCAAATTTGTCGACATCGTCAGTATAAAATACTCCTGACAACAACAACAAAAATAGGTAGATGGAAAGATGTCCATCAATGCCCTTGACATGCCCTTTTTCATCAATACCATGGACAATACATTGTGATAATGAACAAATGTACATACATACTATTAAAATATATAGGACCATATACTAAATACATGCTTAGTATACAGACGAACTTCCCACAACGCATTTTTTCAAACTAAATCGTTATACTTTTTCTTTGCTTTGTTTAAATGGGCCATACGGAAATGCTCTGACTTTAAAGATAGTTCTTGGGCTTGGAATTACTTAAACAGTTATTTTATTGACATTTCTCTTTCATTCATTCCAGACAAGTGGAGTACAATAAAGAAAAAGAAAGGAAGAAAATACTAAAATAACTATACATACAAAAACACTAGCACATAAACAGGGGGGTAAGGGGGTGGTGTGGTAAAAAACGAGAGTAGGCTGAGCCCGACAGCTTTCTGTGTACCATTAGTAATTTCTCCGACATATCTGGAACACCGAACTTACGAATAATTACTCTATTCCGATGCCAAGGGGGGGAGGTAAAGAAGGAACTTACAGTAACGAAAATAACTTTTTCGGAGAGAAAGAATGTATAATGCTAACGCTATATTGTAATGCTAATGCAACCTACTTCCGTAATCACTCCATCCAGACTCCTTCCATTTGTAAACCCGGAGAACCGAATTTCGTACGGTACATTCTAACCCCTGTAATTACAAATCCTTGCTGATTTTCTCACTTAACGTGTTTTGCCATCTTCGATGCGCATCACGCTGACGAAGGTTGTTTGCGAGAAGTTTTACCATCATAAAAACCGGTTATGTAAATTTTTCCCTGTTTTCGCTCTAAGCCAGTGGGTCTCACAAAAGGCTTAAAGTTTAACCGAAAAGGGCTAGGATAGGACAATAGTTACCCATCACTTATCACTTAAATCGGCTTGAAGACCCGCTGAAAATGAGTTAGTTCGTTCTTCCGCTATTCACGAATAATCGATTTCAAAATAATGGAATTTCCGTGTGATTTGTGGTTCCTCTATGCGCTTGTATTTTTGCTGTATGCCTTACGAGAAAGATTTATCATTTTTATGGCACTTGCCTTCCGGCCAAGTGCCATATACCGATCACTTTTCCGTCGGTCGGTCGGTCGGTCAGTCCGGTGATCGCGAGTTAGGGTACTTCCAGATGTGCTAGGACGATGAAACTTGGCAGGCGTATTAGGGGCCCGACCAAACTAACTTGAAAATCGTCACTTGCCCGATCGGACCATCGTGGGGGGAGGGAGGGGAGCCGGAATCCGGAATTTAGTGAAATGCATTACTTTCGAACGGGTAATCGGATCTTAATGAAACTTGATATTTGGAAAGACACCATGTCTCACATGTCCCAACTCAAGTCCGGACCGAATCCGATGAATGTGGGGGGGGGGGGTCGGAGGGGTGAACCGGAAATCATGTTAAACGCTTAGAGTGGAGCGACCGGGATGAAACTTGGTGGGAAGAACAAGCACAACCCCTAGGTACATCATTGACAGAACTGGAACGGATTCGTGCACTGGGGGGGGGGGGGGGTTGGAGGGAGGTTCCGGAATTCCGGTCATACGGAGTTAAGATACTTCCAGGTGGGCTAGGACGATGAAACTTGGCAGGCGAATCAGGGACACGACCAGATTAACCTGGAAACAGTTAGCTTCCGATCCGACCATCGTGGGGGGAGTGGAGGGAGGGAAATCCGGACTCTTGAGGTATGTATAACTTCCGAACGGGTGATCGGATCATAATGAAACTTGATATGTAGAAAGACCACATGTCGCGGATCTCCCATTTCAAATCCGGACCGGATCCGATGAAGCTGGGGGGGGGTCGGAGGGGGGTCCGGAAACCTTGTGACATGCTTGGAGTGGAGCGATCGGAATGAAACCTGGTGGGAAGAACAAGCACAAGCCCTATGTAGATCAGTGACAGAACCGGACCGGATTCGGGTATTGTGGGGGAGTTAGGGGGGGTCCGGAATTCCGGTGATCGCAAGTTAAGGTACTTCCAGACATGCTAGGACGATGAAACTTGGCTTGAAAATTAGAGACTTGACATGATTGGCTAAGAAATAGTTAGTTCCCAGACCCGACCATCCCTTAAAGTACTAATGCTAACCGCAAAGTACAAAAAATACTTTTAAGCAATATATACATTTTCGTTATCCCTATGAGCCCATGATCATTTCTGCCTCAAGGGTTTTGCTTACAACTGAATTCCTTAAAGTATAAACAATACTTTTGAGTAAAATATACATTTTCGTGCTCCTGGTGATTTGAAGAGTTTTTGATTACAGATGATTTTCTAGCGCCCTTAAAGTGCGCACAGCCAAATGCATTGCCAAACGATACAGTCTCGTGACTTCCAAGGACCCATGATCATTCTTATCTCAAGGGTTTTGCTTACAAATGATCAAAAGAAACCCACGAATTGACGAATTCCTACTTTCATCCTCCGACCCAGCCTTGCAAGTGCCATATGAGCTTCCAGCTCTTGTTTTGTTTGTCAGGCATTAAGCAATCTTCACCAATCTCACCACTGCCCACTGAAAAGCCGCATTTGTGTTGAAATTAAAATTTCCCGCGTCATAGTAGAATTTTCGCTGTGGGGACGGCCGTAGATATTCTGAACGTCATAACTAGAGCAGATAGTGGAAAACAAAAAAATCCCTTTGCAGAATCCAAATAAATCAGTGTATCCAATTAAATGACACACACACAAATGAGTTGGCTTTTCAGTTAAACTTTAAGGATCGCCCTCTCCAAAGTCGTGAGCCAAAGTCGTGGGTAATTTGTTGAAAGCAGAGCCTAGTTATAAAGAGCGTGTTCTACCCTACTTACCGTAGTTACTACGCTAGTTACCGTAGTTACTACGCTAGGCTGGAACGCTTTTTTTTATTTTTTTCGGTCAAATATCAGGCCGTGGGCTGATCTAACCAATCACGTTGCAGAGATGCGTAGTTACTACGCTAACTACGCTCCCGAGCGTGGTAGGCAAATATTTACTATTAGTTACTATTTTGAGAATGTTGGAACGGTCAGCGTAGTAACTTTTCGTGAGGCTGGAACGGAAATAGTAACTAATAGTTACTATTGGTAGAGGGGTGGAACACGCTCAAAGAATTCATCTATTTTAAAATACTGGAAGTTGAAGAGTAAACAGTGCGAGGGGCCCATTAAAGTTTCCAGAAAATGTCTATCTGTGGGTTGATGCTTGAGGCTCCTTCTGAACTGTGAGAAACGTCTAGGCATCCGAAAAAGTTGCTACAGTTTGTTGTCACGGTTTGTAGATTAGCCATTCTGTTAGAAAACTTGATACCACTTTACAGGCTTCTCTTCTTGATTTTGACTGTCTTCTTTATAGCGTTCTCTGGACTAGCATCGTGCCAACTGAGGGATGGTTGGAGAAACTCCAAATGGCTAGTTCATGAACGCAAAGATGGTGAGTGATTTCGACATATCATCTTTTATCACTAATGTGGAGAAAGCTCAACTCTTCTGTTAACACTTAAGAAGGGGCTTAGACTGGAGGCTAACTAACTAGAGTAGTTGCGTTTTTGCAGACACCATGGTATCGGATACCACGGTAACTGGACCTGCATTTTGTTGTTTTTGTAGTTACAATGGTATCTGATACTGCGGTTGCTTTGCAGAACATACAGCTGCCGATTTTGAGATTTTAGAAGTTCGCCACCCACACCCAGAAATAATACTTACATCCACTCACAATACGATTTTTTTTTTGTACTGCACTTATGCCCTTGGGCATTGCGTCATAAATTCTACAATCATTTATTCAAATGTCAAACTTCTTTCAAACCAATTTGAGAAAAAGCTAGGTCCCTTTGTTGGTGATGAAAGTGAGATGACTTTTTCAGCCACTACGGTCAGTAACTACGGTCGGGACCGAGATATGTGAATGTCAGATACCACGGTAACTTACCAGATATTCAGTAACTGAAAAACGATTTTTTACCGTGATCAGATCAGATACCACGGTACGGTAACTACAAAAACGACTTTAGCCTTGGTATCACATATCATGGTATCAGCAAAAATTCAAATAGTGATTGTTATAACTCATGTAGTGCCCCGTAATATTTTTTCAACACCCAAATTTTTACAAGGGGGTCCAATCCCCAACATTTGGGGTTCCATTGTCTAGTATATCGTGCTACATGAAAGGCACTCACCAGCTACTTTTTGTCGCATCTGCTCGTCATCTAGGGAAACCGAGTAGACTATAATAATAATAACGCTTGTTTATTCAGCCAAAAGGCCATACAAGTTTTAAACGTTTCACTTTACAAATAAACCAGTAAGCTACACCTCTATCAACCACTATGCTAAACTTTCACTCTTAAGACTAAATCCTCTAGTCACATATTTGCTTATATCTACGATACACTTGGGGTTCGTAGATTTCAGGATACGGGAAAGCGATACCAACCCTCCCCCAAAAATGTTTACTCTCAAATGCGAAAGCGCTTGGCACTCTAAGAGGAAGTGGTTCAAATCTTCCTCCTGCACCTTGCAAAGAGGGCAAAGGTAATTCTCTCCCGTGCCAGCTTTCCTCCTATTGAAAAGTTTCTTTGATTCCTAGTAGTATCAACAGTAAAGAAAAGAAGCACACTCCTGTACTTAATTCCCTACGAAAGCTCTCTTCCTATTAAACAGGACTTGTCATTTCAAACTTGGTTGTTGAGTGCTTTTCTGGAGGAGTCGAGTGATGGGCTAGCAACGACGTGAGACGGTAGTTGCTTACACGTCTCCACGATGAGATCTCCAAACTTACAACTAAAATGAGGGTAAACGATAACCGAGCAGAGGTGGTTTTCGGTTCCTTTTGGAGACTATTAATAACATATGAAACACATCATGGGGCCCTTGGTAACACCAAGGAAGATCAGAGACACCGGTCGGTTGGTTGGGAGTTGTTGGGAAGTTGGTACGCGTTGGTGCAGATCCTGAATGCACAACGTGTGCGAAAATTAATTTGCTCTTTGGGCAAATTAAGATCTGAAGATTTGTTGAAATTCGCTCCCGTGTTCAATAGGTGGTTCCTCAGAGTCGATATCAATCAATCAATCACATTTATAGGCTATTCCAAATAGCTCTAAATAAAGCTAGAATAGGAATAAAAGAGAAAATATTTATAAAATACACAGAAACGGAACAATTTAACTGATACACTTACAAAATCTGACCAGAAATAAATGGTGAAATGAGGCCGTATCTAGGGGGGTTAGGGGGTTCGACCCCCCCCCCCCCCGGAAACCCACAAAATTAATCGTTTTTTGTAGGCTTTAAAATCTAATCTATGTATTTTTTGTACTTTTTGCTCCCCCTCCAAAGGGCAACCCCCCTCCCCCCCCCCGAAATAAAATTCTGGATACGGGCCTGAAACTATGTAATAACTGGGAAGAGAAATTTGTCGGATATGGAGAAAATTTATTGCCAGTATGAAAATTGATTGCCATATGAGCCGAATGGGATGTCCCACTCATATTTCCAGTCTTTAGTGGCCCACTCTTTGGCCAGTGCCTTTTTGAATGCTTCGGGTGTGGGTGCTGAGACTCTTGCTTGGGACAGTTCTCTCCAGAGGTCGACCTTTCTGTTGGTGGAGAAGATTTGTCTGGCCGTGAGTTTGACAGACTGTTTTCTTCTTTGAGTGCCCTCGGATGCACTATGGGGACTGGTTGGCTAAGTTGCTGAATTTAGTAATTAGCAGATGCGTAAGTTAGTAATTAGCAGGTGCTGAATTTTATAAAAGGGTGCGAAATTCGCCCACCGGAAGCCCAATCCGAAACCTAGCGGTGCCCACTAGAAACTCTTCAACAGAGTTGCGTTTTATTTGAAGTTCATAGTACAGCGGGAGCGGATGGCGAACTGTAAGTAGCCGTTTTATTCCTGGCGGACTACGTCAGAAGGTACGCTGAACAACTCCCTGCCTCAGCCAGCGTACAAACTAGCGGGTCCGCTGGCACTCATCGGGCGGCCCGCTGGCAAATAAAACGACTTCGGACATCCCGCGCCTTCCCAGCGGGTGGCCCACTGGCGAATAAAATGACACCGAACAGTCCGCTGTACTATGAACTTCAGATAAAACGCGGTTGTGTTGTGGTGTGCTGTCTGCCTTTCTCGACGTTATAAGGGAAAGCTGTATCAGCCGAGAAGCAGTCTCTTATTCCGCGCAGGCGTTCGCGTTAGCTATTTTAGTTTCTTAGGTGCGTTGAGTTCGCAGTCTTTGTTCGCGAAGAGCACGTTTATCTATAGTTATTGCCAAATTAATCACTAGATTCTCCACCACGATCGTCCACGTGCCAGGTCCTTCTGCTTTCTAAGAAGGCATCTTTCTAAGTCGAAAGTGTGATCTCATGAGAACGAAAGAATTAATATTAGTATTAGTAATACTACTATCAACACTGCTACGATTATACTACTGCTACCAATACTACTACTACTACTAGGCTATTAATATTATACTACTTGTTTAGTATTATTAGTAATAAAGTGTAAACTTGGAGTATAAAGGCTAGTGTTTCCAAACATAGTCAATTTCATTAGCTTATGTTTCCATATAGAACAAAATAGTTATAAGGAAGGAGCTCTCTGTAACAATAGAGTTCTGCTTATGTAAGCCAAGTGACGGACGCATATCGCAAATTACTGACATCTAACTACGTCTATAGATTTGTCTATCAGCGATATTTTCTGATTGCTTTTATTTTTACAGACAGAACCCGTGCCAAAGTCCGTCGAAGCTGTTTTTTCGAAAAGAGAGTGTAACCAGTTTGTTCCTAGTGCCAAAGATTCTACGAGGTGAGTAAGGGCGCACATATATCAATCAATCATTTATTAATACAAATTATCCATTGGATAGTCTAGGCTGATGACAAAGAAATCGTACACTACACGACAAAAGAAACAATTAGAATAGTTACATACAATCGAGTTGTCAAATTGATTAAAATACAAACATAACACTAAAATAAATTGTTGAATTTTCATAATATTGTCTGTAGGCCTATCGGTTATTTCTTCATGTTTTTAGAGGCCCGTGACCCTTGATAGGAGGCTTAGCCATGAAACCTCCCTGACAAAAAGCATCCTATCGAACCATCCCCATCGTTCTCAGTTGAAAATGTCCCCATGAAAATACGTCTACTGAAATGGCATAAAACGTCTCGGACAAAAAAACATCATAGCGAAACATCATCTGATCGTCCTCAGTTGAAAATGTCCCCATAAAAATACATCCCCCTGAAATAAAAAACATCCCAACGAGAAACCTCCCTGAGCATAGTATAGTAGTAGGGTAGTTTCATTATCAAACCCATTGTTCTTCAGGCACATGTTCTAGAAAGGATACCCTCGAAATATTGCAAGGTAAATAAGTTATAAAAAATAAAATAATAATAAAAAATAAATTATGGACACGACAACAGTGGTTCAAGAAATGGACCTTACCAAAAACTTCCATGCCGCCTAGATTGGTGGTTTGTCGGAGTAAAGGTGAAGTAGTAAATCAGAGTCGTAAAGTCTTGAGTCGGCTTTGAAAGAATGCGGGGTTTACAAAGCTTAAATCCGAAACCAGGCCTTTTTATTGTTCTGTTTCAGTCGGGGACATTTACCTGCAGGGACTTTTTGAAGCGGGGACGTTTTGGTTGGGTACTTTTTCAGATGTGCACATTTTTGGTCAGAGACCATTTTTCGAGGACGTTGTGCTAGGGGAGGTCCTGGGGATTGATGTTCTACAGGCAATAGGATTGGATGTGTCATGTAGCGGTTTGTTGTGTTTTACTGGGTTTCAGTCCATAATTTCTCCAGCATTTATGATTTTGCTAATGAGCCATATCGGGGCAATCACAGATGACTCTGACGTTACCATATCACATGACCGACCATACTATTGTTTTATGTGAAATCACAAAGTCACGGTAAATCTTAGGGAACTTAAAGATGATATATAAACTTTCAGTTTACCTTTCCAAAGTGATCGCGATCCCGCAACTCAAGTACGACTGCCTTTGTCTTTATTTTTGCTGTTTCGGTTCGAGAGAAAAACCGCGCAGAAACCTAACGTCCATCCCTCAGAGGATGCGTCGGCAATTAGAAAAGATAAAAATATGCTATGTAACTGCTAATTTTTTTCACGATTACAGTTGTTGCTTCTACTCTTTCTTTTTTTATTTTAAAGAAAATTGGATTAGTTAGCTTGTTTTTTACGGAATTTTCTTTTCGCTCTCCCCGCTTCCAAGCGGACTAGTTTCTGTTAGCCTCACCGTCAGCACGTGGATCAGACATGGTAAAATAGATCCACAGGTTAGTAAGTGGAAAACCTGTCATTTGCGTCCCGGGTAATTGAGGTTTTACATATGTCTCAGCAGCAGAAAGTGAAAGCTATTTTTAAGAAAACGTTCTCTCTTGGCAATTGAGAAAAGTTAAAAAAAAAGTAGGCCGCTTTCCTCATTTCAGTAACCTTACAGAATTCGGACAAACGTTCTTTCCGCTAAAATTTTCGAAAAAACGAAGTGAAACCGAGTTTAGAACTGTATTCGGATCGTGTAAGATTGCTATGCAGCAACTAGGCCTTCTCCACGGTTACAACCAGTCCCATTCGTAAAATAAATGGCCTTTAATTTCCAGATGCTACTGCGGCAAGGCCTTCACAACCCACCGGACCAAGGGGGTCAACTTGGATGTCAAAACTGACACATGGAGCCCCCTCATCCACACGAAGCTGAGCCCGACAGACGCCTATGGCACAATTGAGTTCCAAGGGGGTGCTCACCCCTCGAAAGCACAGTACATCCGACTAGCCTTCGACACGAGGCCGGAAAATGCACTTCATTTACTACTGAAACAGTGGGGTTTAGAATTGCCCAAACTAGTAATTTCTGTGCATGGTGGAAAGGCGAACTTCGAGCTCCCACCGAGACTGGATAGAGTGTTAAAGAAAGGGGTGCTGAAAGCGGCAAAGACGACTGGAGCATGGCTGCTAACATCTGGAACAAACACAGGCTAGTTGGTATTCTCTCTGGGGTATTCCCAATAGCTTTAAGATATTCTGAGCTTTATACTGCATCCTTAGTATTCCACTTGAAAATTGTCTAGAAGCGTCCTAGTATATTATGTCTGGTGATTACTCCATTCCGTAGAAGAACGCTAGCTGTTACTCATCGTCCACAATCCGCTAAATTAGGGTATCCACTAGCAGTCGATACCATTAATTAGTTAATTAATTATTAAATGGGCTTATTAAAAAAAAATAAAAAAAAAAAAAAAATATTATTCGGTGCTCAGAGGCTAATCTGTAAGGGACTAAATATCCCTAAAACATCGACAACTGACTTACTCGGTCTTGGGCGACAAAATAACAAAAATTCAAACAAAGCTGACTGCTAACTACCCCCCCCCCCCCAAAGAAAAAAATGTTGAAAGGCTGAGAATAACGCATCAAAGTCATAACAAGACCAAAGGTTTCGATGGGATCCCGAAAATTTAATATTTGATCCAGACAACTAGGTCATGTCTTCACCAGATCCAGTCTTCGCCAGGCTAATCATCTGAGAAAACCAAGTTCAGATATACCTCTATAAGCCATATCTATTTTGACGATACTGATCGGAAAAAAAAAAAAGTTCAGAAACGAATTCAGCGTATCTCCTTGTCCCTATAAAGAACATCTTACCAAATTCAAATAAAACTTTAACTTATAAAAATAAAAATCCGGTTTAATCAACTTCAAATAAAACTTTTGCTTTTAACAAATTTTCTGGTTTTGGCCGGATTCCGGGCGAACTACTTGTCCGGCGAGAAAATAGTTTTCACCTTCGTGTTCAGCATGTCTTCTTACCCCTAAATCGAACATCTAATCAACTTCAAATAAAACTTTTGCTTTTAACAAATTTTCCGGTTTTGGCCGGATTCCGGGCGAACTACTTGTCCGGCGAGAAAATAGTTTTCACCATCGTGTTCAGCATGTCTTATTACCCCTAAATCTAACATCTAATCAACTTCAAATAAAACTTTTGCTTTTAACAAATTTTCCGGTTTTGGCCGGATTCCGGACGAACTAACTGTCGGGCGAGAAAATGGTTTTCACCATTTTCACCATCAACTTTTGCGATGTCATAGGTATCCCTCACTTACGTTTTGGGATTCCAAAAAGTAAACAATGAACTTCAATATTCCTACCCCCCTCCCCTCCGTATTCGATAAGAAAAGTGACCGCATAAACGCTTGTTATGGATATACCACATATTAGATGCAGTTGAGGGTGTCTTCGGTCTGCAGATCGGTGCCGCCGGCCGAGAGTTCAATTGTCGTTTGAAGGCCAGGCGCTTCCATATTCTCTCGCCAACATTTCTCCAGGGATCCGTTTTCCTCCTTGGCATTTCTGCGGTCAGTCTTACTGAACTACGTCACTTGTTACGGCACAAACCAGAATGACCGTTGAGGGGCCCACGTCCTTCTTTGTTAAGTCCACCCCCTCAACCACTCAGGAACGACGAGTCCTGACCAGATAGCGCTCGGGGTTACAGTTAAGCTTTCTCTCTTAGGGGTCACACGTCATGTTGGCGATGCGTTGTCCTCTGAGCGTTCACCACGTCTTCGGTCTGGTCGAGTCGTCAGCATTGGAATCGCCCCATGGGGAGTTGTTGAGAATAGGCATCTGCTTATTGGAAATGGAAAGGACGTACCGTACATGTCGATAGACAAACCGAGGTACGTAGGTGTTGTGCGATACCGGACACAGAAATTACAGTTTAATAATAATAATAATAATACAAAGCAAGAGAAAAGGCTTTCGCCTCTAAATAACTCTAAGAAATTTTGAATAGTCGAACTGATCGCAGTTGAAAATCCCATCAACAATGCACTTGAAACTATTGATCGATTCAGCATTAACCGCATCTTCGGTAAGGCTGTTCCAAGGATCAACGGTTCTGTTACCAAAACCCCACTTAAAAACGTCCTTGTGGAATCTTGATTTTGCAAGCTTGTACGCGTGCCCCCGATGATGACGGTTAATGCTGAATCGTACTAAATCAGTCACTTCAAAATTGTCATAACTTCCATTCATTAATTTGAATTAAGACAATCTTGATTAGGAAAGTGTGATTCAAAACCTCGTGGAATCACAACTTGTATCTTGAAAAACAATGAACCTTGTGCTCCTATCACTCATCAAGTTTCACTCGAATCTGAGAAATTCCGTAAAAATTCCCTTCGTTTCCGCCACAGAGATCATATCTGGTCCAGACCTGAAATGGCACATTAAGGGCCCATAACCTCTGTACCGCCCAACTTTCATCACTATCCCTCCATCCCTTTGGTCACTCTACGCGTATCTCAAAACTTCCGGGCCCCTCTCCCAACCCCCCACCGTTCCCATATGCGATTTGGACACTTGAATGTCATATCTAGGGAATTTGCTCTATCACCACCAAGTTTCACCCGAATCGGACCACTTCCGAAAAATTTCCGGGACCCCCAATCTAACTTCCTCTATACCGAGGCCGATTCCGTCCGGACCACAAAATAACCTATCCGGGACCCACGACCTTTGTCCGTCCACGTTCGTCCCAGTCCCTCCATCCGTGTGGGCCCTACGCATGCTACTAAATGTCAGGGCTCCCTCTAACTCCATCAACGTGGTTGGATCCGGTTTGGACACATAAATGGAACGCAGGCGTCGGCTCTTACCTCCTATCAAGTTTAACTCGAATCGGACCACCCGTTCGTAACTTACGCGATTAGCTAAGTCCCTGGATTCCCCTTCTCTCCACCTACACCCGGATCATCGGATCCGGGAAAATTGAGCATCGGGTCTAGTCCCTTATATGCATGCCAAGTTTCATCGTCCTAGCCGAACTAGCAAAAGCGGGACAGACAGTCAGATATTGCGATGGCTATATGGCACCACAGAAATGTGATAACTAAATCTCCCTTATCGCTTCTTATCCCTTAAGCCTTCGTTAATTTTGAAAGGAAAGTTTGTTTCATGGTGATTTATTTTCGCTCGATGGGATTGTACCGTTGCTAGGACAACGGGGGACGATTTGCTTATTCAAGAAACCTGTTGCCAAGCGGAAACAAAAACTGCCACTATTTTCTCCGCTTCCATTTCCTTTCGTAAAAACCTCTGGAATGGCAAGTAGTCCAGTTCCTCCCATCGGTCTAAAATTACGGCCACTTTACGCCCATGCATCTAGAAGAAAGACACGACACGGTAAAGAGTTATTGTCATTGGTTTGATTTTTTTGTCATTTCGAGTGTAGACCGGGAATGGAACATATCTCAGAGCAATTATATATAGATAGATCCATCTTTTTACTGAGCAAAAATCTTCCATGGCTTACGGTTTGGTAATGTCATAGTGAATCATAAGCACGCACATACATCATAAAATTATAATACGTGTATACAACAATCATAGAAATAACGTCGTAAATTTAATTCAGTTAAAAAATAGCTTATGCTTCGTTGCGCAAATTTATGAAAGAAGGGACAAAACTCTTTGCGAACCTCTGGTTCGCATATTTGATTGGTTGTGATTTTTCAACCGCAGTAGCTACCTTGCGAGGGAGCCTTTTCGCCAGCTTTTCATAGGGGGCAATAAGTCTGTGAATTGTTTGATTCAAAGAGTTGACACCAAACTCAATGCAGATTTCAGCCTCCGTTCATCTAAGGGGGCAATTTCAAGTTTTTGTTAGGGGGGCTATAGAAAGCCAGCCTTTTATTTGTTTTTGTTTTTCTCCGTCTGCTGCAAGTGGAGCTAGACGTTGTGACGTCGGCTAGAAGCGTGCAGCCAGATATTTACCGAGAACCAGCGGGAAGCACTGTCGTCATATTATTTATTACGTTTGTTTGTTTCGGTCAAGGACTTATACTGACACTAACATCTGGACGTTTGCGTGAAATATAGTCAATAGGAATGGGTCACATCTGTAATGGGAAATATTGATAAGAAATTCAGTCCGAAGTATTCAGGAATTCAAAGGAATTGTATATGCGCCTAGTATAATAGCCAAACCAGACCATTGAGGCAAAAAATCTTATGCTTTCACCGCAATAGGACAGTCCACGTAACCTCATCCCTACGCTTTGCAGTGGGGGTTACGTGGAATTATAAAGGTAACCGACGCTTTGCAGTGGGGGTTACGTGGAATTATAAAGGTAACCGACCTATTATTACTATTGACTTTGCTGTCCATCAGAAGTACAAAGCGCAGTGCCATTTGCGTAGGCCTGCGACCGAATGCGCATGTGCCAGTCCCTACTCCGTAGTGGCTTACGGCAAGAAAAATAAGGGTCCCTTATTTATTCTTGCTTACGGTTTGGTAATATCATAATTGTAAATCATAAAAATTATAATACGTGTATACAATAATTATAAATATAACATCATAAATTTAAATGAATGAATGAATACTTTTAATTCAGCAAATTGCCAGAGACGAAAAAAAAACACATAGAAAAGAAAATTCAATTCAATTCAATTCAATTCAGATTTATTCACCATAATATAAAAGCATGGCAGTTATAACATTGGCACGTCGACACAATACAAAACGAACAAGAAATATTCGAAATTCAGGACATGTCGTTATAAAACTTTGTAAAATAAGGCACAAATGTTTTTAAAAATCGTTCAGATGAATGGGCAGGAGGCTCGTCAAACTTTTGCACAGAATTATATTTACAAGTACGTCTAGTCTTAACTTCATATGTACAATTCGGTTTGAAGTTTGGTAGAATGGTGCGGTGTTGGTCGGATTCAAGGCACTGGAGACCAAATTTCATGATTAGTTCGTGCCTTCTATCGGCAAGGGATGTTAGGCTTAGCTTCGCCAGTGCCGAGTCATAGTCCAAGTATTTGTCCCCAAGGATGATTCGGAGACCGCGCTTTTGAATTTTTTCGATCCTCGAGGACTGATTCTGGGTTAGACCAGGGTGCCAAACTTGACAGGCGTATTCGGTAAGTGGTCGAACAAAAAGTAGGTAGCACTGTAATAGCACCTTTGTACAAAAACCAAATCGTTTAAGGTTTGAAAATAGAGATATGGCACCGTTAGCTTTCTGACAGATGGAGTTCACGTGATTTTCCCACTTCAAATCATTTTCAATAGTCACGCCAAGAACTTTTGCACTTTTGACGTGTTGTAACGCTGTTGATTCAATCGTAGGTGTTTCCTTTTTTAGAAAGCAGATTCTGAGCACTGAACTTTTTTTCAGATTTAGTTCGAGCTTCAGGTTGTTAGTCTGTGTCACCAGGTCATCCAGTATCTCACTGAGAAGTGTTTTGGATTCACACGTGGAGTTAAGAGTACGGGATATTGGTAGCGACATGTCATCAGCAAATTTGAATCTGTTTTTCAGGTTCGTCATCAATGTATTAACCAAATTAGGAAGGCAAGTGGGCCTAACCTGGTTCCCTGTGGTGCTCCAGACGTTATTTTCACAAGCCCTGAAAGACTGCCAACTGCCAGTTGAACGCACTGGGTTCTATCCGAGAGGAAGCTGGCCAACATTCTCACAAGGATGTCTCTTGCTCCCATCAATTTTGCTCGGATCGTTACTTCACTGTGGCAGAGTGAATCAAAGGCTTTGACAAAGTCTGTGATGAGGCAGTCTACATAGGCACTTTCATTTTCGAGGTGTTGGGCTATTACGTGTATGAGCTTGACCAGATAGTGAACTGTACTGTAGCCAGGTCTGAATCCATATTGCATCGGGTCAAGGTTGTTTTTAATGTCGTCATATAGCCATCTGAAAAGAAATCCTTCGAAGACTTTGGAAAACGTTGATGTCTTCGATATTGGCCTTAGGTCATCCAGACCCTTAGGATTTTTGCTTTTTTGGTATTGGCGTAATGACTGCTCTTTTAAAATGACGAGGGTACCGTCCGGAGACCAAGGACTGATTGAATACTGCCGTTAGAGGGACGGCAAGTTCAGCCGCGGCATTTATGATGATCTGGACTGGAATCTCCCCGGGGAACGAGGATTTGTTACTGTTCAGGTCGGAGAGAGCTTCAAATACTTGATGACACTCAATGATAGGTATGTCAGTGACGTCAGGTAATGCAGGGATCGCAGAGAGACCAGGGTGCTTCCTACAGATTTCAGCGAAATGATGATTAATTTCGTCAGCTGTGAGTGAATCACCATTCTCTTTGTAGAATTCGTGATGTCGATTGTCTTTTCCCAGCATTTTCTTAACGTGTGAGAAAAACTTCTTCGGGTCAGTCTTAAGTAGAGTCTGGATCTCAAACTTGCCGTAGAGTTTCCGGGCTCTTTTTATGCTAGATACCACTTTGTTACGAAGTTTGCGTGCAGAACTGTGATTTCCTTGCTTGAAGAGTTTGTCTCGTCGTCTTATCATGTTCTTGATTTCGTCAGTGACCCAAGGCTTGGTGTTAGCTCTGACACTAATAGTCTTTTCTGGAAAAAATTCATGGAAGAGGCCATTAACCTGAGCACAGAAGAACTCAGCCATGAAGTCAGGATCTTCACTGTGGTATAGACGTGTCCAATCAATCTGGGTCAGAGCTGTCTTGAAATTTCGGACAAATTCGGGTCGAATGGGTCGGTATGTCAAGGTTTTCGGTGAAGGTATGGGACAGTGCAATTTTGGCTCCCAAATTACAGTAAGATGGTCACTCATACCCAAAGAAGGAAACAACAACAAGAAAAATCACAAAATCATGCAGTCTGTTTCTGCCGCCGCGTTGCAGCAAGAAGAGACTGCCATACAGGCAGGCAATGAAAAATTGGCTCGGTGGCAAATTTTATAACCTCAATCTTTGAATCTGAAAGACGGCACAGAAGTGCCGCTCTAGCCTTACGGCGAAATTCGTCAAAAGTGAGGCATCTCCTCGAAACGAGCAGTGAAGAAACACTACAGATACAGGGTAGCTTGAACAAACGCCGGAACACACGTCTATAGCTTACTTTGGCACTGCTAAAGGCGTATTCTCGCCGTTCCCCGAGGACTCCTCGGGGAATCGAAAGGAACGGCAAGAATAGAGGGAGTAACTCCATGCGGACTCCGCGTACGGAAAACAACGAGAACAGTGGGAATGCTTCTAAAATGGATTTTGTTCGGAAAAAAAATATGCAGTTGACAAAATTAGTCTGGACCCACTTTATTTTTGGTTTTATTTATTCTGATTCTTTTTAATCAATTTTACATTGCACCAACACCAGCAAAAATTGATTCCCCTCCGAATCTGAAAGGGAGTCCTTTTTACTGATGGTGATGATAATCGGAGCATTCCCCGTCCGTGGGGACTCGCGAGAATACGGGGAGTGAGTCCTCAAGTGGATTCCTCGGGGAACGGCGAGAATACGCCTTAAGACTCTTAGCGGTCAACTATCAGTTCAAAAATAGCCTATGCTTCGTTGCACAAATTTATAAAAGAAGGGACGAAAGGAAGGGGGAGAAATATAAATGTCGCCACGATGCAGTTTAATTCCTGTTAGCCCTCCTAGGTAAAGGTTGATGAGATAATCCTTCAGCAGAAGAAAGGTGCGAACCTCCTTGTGGATGAGAGTTTTGTACTACCCTTCGGCTCAAGAAGTCAAAGCTCCTTTTTTCCGTCCATTAACTTATGGATCTCTGTGTGATGGATACTGATAATGAGAACAAAAAGAGACTAATCTGCTTGGAGCGCTGAACCATAATAAGGCCCATTGTGAAAGCTGTGGGAACCAAGCCTTGGCTGGACCCAGTCACCGCAGCTTATCTGAAACATTCGTCAAATTCTTTACACTTCTTTCGGTTTTCCAAATATTTGCTCCCCCCCCCCCCGGACAAGGAACAGCCATCTCATTGAAAAGTTCTGTAGAGCTGATCCGTCTGCGGCTGTCCTGAGATCCATCAACATAATCAAACAAAATTGTAATCACACATGGAGCTCCATGGTGTTTCGGTTGATTATTTTGGCGGTTTTTGTTGTTGTGTTGTTTCTATTTTTTTTCATTTATCATACTCCATATCTAACTAGACGGGCTATAAATAAAAATTTAATTTAAATATCGCTTAATCTTTGTATCGATTTTTCGCCTCGACACAGCTTCGTCCGATCAGACGTATAGCCCAGATTCAGGCAGTGACTGTACCATATTTACTAGGTCTCGGCTCGCCACCCTCAACAATCGCCATGCCTACTTCCTTCTAGTCGACGATGGAACTGTCTGCCGCTATGGCGCTGAATATGGCCTCAGACGGAAACTCGAAAAGGTTATCTCTAACCAACGACTCTCCTCTCGCACGCCCTGCAATGTCCCAATGGTGTGTTTGGTGGTGGAAGGTGGCATTCATACCATTAGGATGGTGCTTGAATACGTCACAGATAAGCCACCAGTACCTGTTGTTGTCATCGAAGGTTCCGGGAGAGCGGCTGACCTGTTGGCTTTCGCATGCAAGTAAGGATTTCTCCTATCGTAATTTCCATTACATCAGTGACCCTAACGTCGCCTACACTAGATCAGCACTAGATATATTTTAGTAGCTCTGTTCTTTGTCACCAACACATTGCTATATGCAAATTATTCGGATCCCAAAACGTAAGTGGGGGGATACCTGTGACATGGCAAAAGTTGTCCGTCTGTCTGTCCGTGTGTCCGCACGATAACTCTCGAAGGAATTGAGATTTTGATTAAACTTGGTGGGAGGATCCTTTGGGTCAAAGTACAAATCAGGTTCGAAGGTCTCTGTAGCCCTATATTTGAGGGTGGGGGAGGGGTTTCAAATTAAGGGGCAAAGAAAAATTTCGTTTTAAAGGTATTGAGATATTTGATTTAGGGGTAAGGAGACATGCTGAATCCGAATATGAAAGTTATTTTCTCACCGGACAAGTAGTTCACCCGGAATCCGGCAAAAACCGGACACAACATTTGTCGACCAATTTTCGCTATTGAATGAATGAATGAATGAATGAATATTTTATACCCGTAAAGTGAAAAACACAAAATACGGAGTATGTTATAAAGACAAAATGATAAACAGCGAAAATTACAAAACAAACAAACTAACACAACAACAAGAACAAACTAACCAGCCATGAAATTCGAAATTCAGCCATGAATTTCGCATCAGTAAGAAAAAGGGCCGCAGAGGGTCGTAAACGTGAATCAAGTTTCAAGTTTTGCAGTCCCTACTTATTTCTTCACACTAGTATAGCTCTGCGCGTGGATGACCCGCAGAGCTTGTAATCTATGAACGTCGGACGGAGCAAGTGTAATCGAAGGTCGAAGGGGTTGGTATATGTTGTTCAAGCTTAGTATAGGGGTTGATGTATGTTGTTCAAGCTTAGTAGGGGTTGATATATGTTGTTCAAGCTTAGTATGAGGATTCATTGGCAAAGTACAGGTCAAGTTCGTAGATGGGTCCTTTAGTCCTATATTTAGAGGCAAAGGAGGGTTTCGAATTTGCGGTATAAACATTTATATTATATGAGCTAATAAGATATTCATTGAAGGGGTAAGGAGGTCCGCTGAATCCATATCTGAACTTAGTTTTCTTGCTGGACAAATGATTCATAACGAATTTGGCCGAAACTGGAAATTTGTTGAAGCTTGTTTCTGAAGTCGATTAGAGATTCGGTATAGGGGCAAGGAGACATGCTGATTACGTTTTTATGGCACTTGCAGCTTCGCTCAAGTGCCATATACCGATCACTTTTCCGTCGGTCGGTCTGTCGGTCGGTCGGTCGGTCGGTCGGTCGGTCCGGTGATCGCGAGTTAGGGTACTTGCAGATGTGCTAGGACGATGAAACTTGGCAGGCGTATCAGGGACCCGACCAAACTAACTTGCAAATTGTCACTTCCCCGATCCGACCACCGTGGAGGGAGTAGAGGGCGGGGGAATCCTGAGAATTTAGTAGTTTTTGTAAAACCCCTACCCCTTTCTACACACTAGTAGGTCTGCGCGCGGCGTGACGTCACTCTTTGCATCGGATCACTCTGTTAACATTGGAAAGAGCTAGTGCATTCGAGGGTCAAAGGGGTTTGTATATGTGGTGCAGTGCGGGGGAATATGGAAAATTGAGTGTTGTGTAACTTTCGAACGGGTGATCGGATTGGGACGAAACTTGATACCTGAATGAATGACATATCTCTGATGTTCAGTTTGAAGTTCGAACCGGATTCGACAGCTACGGGGGAGTTGGGTTGGGGGAAGACCGGAAATCTCGAGAAACGGTTATAATGGAGGGATCGGAGTAAAACTTGCTGGGAAGAACAAGAATCTGCTCCAGATAAATCGTTTACACGTTTGGACTGGACCCGGACCCTTGGGGGGGGAGGTGGAGGGGAGTTTCCCGGAATTCTGGTGGTGACGGTTTTTGGGATTTTCACGACGAAACTTGGGAGCGTATCAGGGACCCGATCAAACTGACTTGTAAATAAAAATTCACTCGATCCGATAGTCGTGGGGGGATCGGAGGGAGGGGGAATCCAGAATATTTAGCCATGCGTAACTTTGGAACGGGTGATCGGACTCGAGTAAAATTTAATAACTGAACAGAGGGCGAGCATGTGGTGATCTTTTTCATGTTCGGACCGGATCCGACAACAATTGGGGGGGGGGGAATACGTGACCGGATTGGACTGGAGAGATCGGGATGGAACTTTATGGGAATAACAAACAAGTCCAAAACTGAACCGGATTGGCTCCGGCGACTGTGGGGGGAGTTTGAGGGGCGGGTCCGGAATTCCGGTGATCGAAAGTTAAGGTACTTCCAGATGTGCTAGGACGATGAAATTTGGCTGGAATATTAGAAATTCGACAAGATTGGCTTAGAACTCGCCACTTTTCAAATCCGACCATTCCTTAAAGTACAAATCATGTAAGAAAAATACTTTTAAGCAAAATATGCATTTCCATCATCCAAATGAGCTCATGATCATTTTTGCCTCAAGGGTTTTGCTTACAAATGAAGTTCTAGCTCCCTTAAAGTGTGCATCTTAACCGCAAGGTCGAAAAGTACTTTTTATCAAACGATACATCTCAACCCATGATCAGTTGTCCCACAAGGGTTTTGCAAAAAATAATTCCTTGCACCCTTAAAGTGCGCATTTTACCCGCATTAGTGGAAAAAAAATACTTTTGATCATACGTATATATCAATGATCCCTAAGAGCCTGCTATCGTTTTTGCCTCAAGGGTCTTCCTTACAGATGAATTTCTAGTGCCTTTAAAGTGCGCATCATTACAGCCAAGTTCAACGATAAAATACTTTTTCTCTAGCTCCCTTAAAGTGTGCATCTGAACCGCACAGTCGAAAATTACTTTTGATCAAATAATACATCTCAACCCTTGCAAGTGCCATATGAGCTTACAGCTCTTGTTGAACTTTATTTTAACAGTAAAAATCTTAAAGGAATCTGACGAAGACTAAATAGCGAAGACAAGACCCAATTGTTAGGATCAAATATTTTTGGGATCCCATCCAAACCTTTGGTCTTGTTATTAGTATGTCAAGGTGTTGGTGCTGGATTCGAGGACGCTAGATCTCGACTAGAGATATCTGATTCCAGAAAGTGGCAGTTCTATGCCTCCGAAATCTATGGTCCCAGACAGTAGGCTATATTTTATTTCGCATTTGCTATTTATAATGCTTGTAGACTAACGGTCTTGTTGCCATTTCATGACACAAAATCATTTAGCCAAGCTTTCTCTTGGAAATAAACGAAAGATTTCTAGGTGAGCCAAAGAGGAAACTTGGGAAACGGTTGCCAGGACCTCGGAAACAGCGGTGAAGTAGAAAAAGCACCATTTCTTTCCATCTCTGCTCTAATGAGGCTCGCCGGGGTCACTGGAA